>PVKS010022549.1:0-33583 GCA_004027875.1 Aplodontia rufa | reverse complement strand
TCCCAATTTCCAGTCTCCTATGAGTTCTTCATATACCCTTCCCCTCCCCATCCCCCTCCCTGCACCTCTGAGAATCCTATAGAGCCATCCCCCTAATGTTCTGAAAGTCATTCAATTTGCAGTTTTGCGAGGTTAGCCGTCAGCCCTACTGCTTCCCCAAATACGTTAGCATCAACAGATGAGAGAAACCATTCGGCCCTTGAGTCTCTGAGATTGGGAGACTTCACTAAGCATAATTCTATCCATCTCCATCCATTTGATTTCAAAAGCCATAATATCGTCCTCTCTAATGGCTGAGTAGTATTCCATAGTATATATGTACCAAAGCTTTTGTATCCACTCGTCGAGTGAGGGGCATCTGGGTTGGTTCCATAGTCTAGCTATAATAAATTGAGCTGCTATAAACATTGATGAAGCCACATCGCTATAATATGCTGATTCTAAGTCTTTTGGGAAAATTCCCAGTAGTGGAATAGCTGGGTCATAAGGTGGTTCCATCCTTAATTTTTTGAGGATTCTCCACACTGCTTTCCATAGTAGCTGAACCAGTTTGCAGTCCCACCAGCAGTGTAGTAGTGTTCCTCTTTTCCCACAGCCCCTCCAGCATCTGTCGTTGTTTGTATTCTTCATTTTTGCCACTCTAACAGGAGTGAGGTGGTATCTCATTGAAGTTTTGATTTGCATTTCCCTTATAGCTAATGATGTAGAGCATTTTCTCATATATTTATGGGCTTTCTAGATTTCCGCGGGAGAGAAGTTCCTTTTGAGTTCTTTAGCCCATTTATTGATTGGATTATTTGCGAGTTTGGATTTTAGTTTCTTTAGTTCCCTATATATTCTGGATATTAGCCCTCTGTCCGAGGTGTAGCAGGCAAAAATTTTTCTCCCATTCTGTAGGTTCTCTGTTGATGCTCTCGACTAGCTCTTTAGTTTAATTGCATCCCATTCATTTAGTTTTGATTTTACAGCATGCGCCATAGGGGTTCTATTAAGGAAGAAGCTGCCGACTCCTATAAGGTGTAGTGTTGACCCGACTTCTTTTTCTAGTAAATTTAAAGTTGTAGGCTTAATATCCAGGTCTTTGATCCATTTTGATTTAATTTTTGTGCAGGGTGAAAGATAAGGATCCAGCTTCAGTTGTCTACAAATGATTGGGAATTATTTTGTTTCCTAAGGGTGCAAAATGTTTTCCCTTCCCTGCGTAACCCTCCCATCCTTTGGCCCCTCACCTCTTCTCCTACCTCTACTCGCCTAGACTTCCTTTAGTTTTTCTATTAACTTGTATTCGGATGGTTCTTTATGAGATTTATGCCTCCCTCACCCTTTCCTTTATTTTACTCTGGCTTCCACAAATGAGAGAAAACATGTGACATTTGAGTTTCTGAGTTTGGCTAACTTCACTTAGCATGATATTCTCCATTTCCATCCATTTGCCAGCCAATGCCATAATTTCAATCTTTCTAATAGCTGAGCAGAACTCCACAGTATGTAGAGATCAGGGTTTCTTAATCCACTCATCTAGTGCTGGGCATCTGGGTTGATTCCATAATTAGGCTTTTGTGAATTGTGCTGCTATGAACACTGATGTGGATGTGTTGCTGTAGCATGCTGATTTTAGGTCCTTTGAGAAGATCTCCAGGAATGGGATAGCTGGGTCATATGGTGGGTCCATCCCTAGTCTTTTGATAAATCTCCATACTGCTTTCCAGAGTGGTTGAACTAGTCTGCAGTCCTACCAACAATGTAGAAATGTTCCTTTCAGCCCACCACTTCGCTAGAATTTATTATTGTTCATGATCTTGATCTTTGCCAGTCTAAGTGGATTGAGATGAAAACTTAATATAGTTTTTTTAAAGAAATTTATTTGTTGAACAATCAAACATGCTTCTAACAAAACAATATATATATATATATATACATACATATATATATACACATTCTGAAAATTAGATTTACCCTCTAGAGCTCCCCCCAATTACCCACCCTTATCCCCCACCTTCCCAATACATCTCTATGAATGCCTTAGGTTGTATGTCACTACACCTTTTCAGAATTTAAAACATGAGAATTGACCATGGCCAGGGTCTAGCTCCAGCCTCCACAGGTGAGTGAAGACATTCGACCCTTGGTTCTCTGGGTTATGCTGACTTCACTCAGCATAATTTCTTCCATAGCCATCCATTTACCTTCAAAGGCTGCAATATCATTGTTTCTGATTGCTGAGTAGAACTCCATGGTATATATATATGTCCCACAGTTTTTGAATCCATTCATCCAGTGAGGGACATCTGGGTTGTTTCCATAATTTAGCTATCGTAAATTGAGCTGCTATGAACATAGATTTTGCTATATCACTGTAATGTGCTGATTCTAACTCCTCTGGGAAAATATCCAGGAGAGGAATAGCTGGATTGTATGGTTGGTCCATCCCTAAATTTTGAGGATTCTCCACACTGCTTTCCAGAGGGGCTATACCAGTCTGTAGTTCCACCAACAGAGTGCTAGTGTGCCTACCTTTCCACAACCCCTTCAGCATCTGTTACTGTTTATTTTCTTCATTTTTGCCAATCTGACTGGCATGAGGTGAAATCTTAATGTAGTTTTGATTTGCATTTCTCTGATTACTAGTGATTTAGAGCACTTTCTCATGTATTCATTGGCTTGATCAATGTCCTCTGTTGAGATGTTTCTATTTAGCTTTTTGGCTCATTTATTGATTGGGTTGTTTGTGTTTTTGAAGTTGAGATTTTTGAGGATTTTGTAGATTCTGGATATGAGACCCCTGTCAGAAGAATCACAGCCCATGATTCTCTCCAATTCTGTAGGAAATCTCTTGCTATTTTGATTATTTCCTTGGCAGTGCAAAAGCTTTTTAGCTTTATAACATCCCATTCACTGATTTTTGACTTTACTTCCTTCACTTTAGGAGACTTGTTGAGAAAGTCTTTGCCTACTCCCAAATGCTGAAGTGTTGGACCTAATTTGTGAAATCCAAGATGACCTGAGAAGATGGACAGATGCTCCATGCTCTTGGTTGGGCAGAATTGATATAATAAAAATGGCCATTCTGCCAAAAGCTCTAAATAGATTTAATGCAATCTCTATTAAGATACCAATGTCAGTCTTAATGTAGTTTTGATTTGCATTTCCATTATTGCTAGAGATGTTTACCCCTGTTTACCAAAATTGATAACCTTGAGTTAAAACACAATCATGTTTTATCACTGAGAACTCATATTCACTGAAGCTTACATTTAATTATTCCCTTTCACTTCCCCAAAGAAAACTTTCTGAAAGTTGAACGAATAGTTTTAAGTTTTCCTCATTTACCTAATTTGTAAGATACTCCCCTTTCCTGCCTCCCCCTAGCTCAAAAGGGTCAAAGTGACAAATTTATAAGTAAGTCTGTATACAAAGATCTGGAGACTTTTGTATGGGATTCATGATGACCGCAGGGAGTTAACTACCCAGGATAGCCTTTAGCCCAAGGAGGAAATTATGAGTTTATAGTTTGTTTTGTGGTCGACACCATTCCTTCTAGTTTTATCCAAGGGCTAAACTGTGAGAGAAAATAATGGAAATACTATGATGACAATAATAGAGTGATTCCTCTTGTTGCTATGGTAACAAGACTAAATTGAATCCATTGCTCTGAAAAATTGGCCGAAAGTGCACTTTCGCATTCTGCGGTGGGTGTATTTGTTAAGAATTTTAATCCATCAGCTTCCATCAAAATGGCGCAGCACTCAGGAAAATATTTTACAGCTGTACTTTTAGTTGGTTTCAATGACTTAAAAAGAAAGTGGTGGAGTAGAAACAGTCGTCATCATGTTGGAAATTTAAGTAATTTTCTAAAAGTGTCTTGGCAGGTGCAAACCTAAATGCACATCAAAGTTTTGTTTCCTCCACCAGGGAAAATGTCATTCTCTGTACCAGGTGAGCTCTGGGTGACTTGTTAGGCCGTTGATACTTCTTAGCATGGGATGGGACTCAAAAGATCCAGTCTCAAAGCCAGAGGAAGTGGATTCCAGGTATCACTCAGCATAAGAGTCGCAGAGGCTAAGAGAATCAAGAAGCCCCAGTGTCTGCTTCCCCTTGTAATTTTGGGTATGAGCTTATTAGTAGCAACGATGGCTAGCGTGTTCAGAATGTATGGCTCTGAGCATTTCATGGGTGTTGTCTGTACTCTAGCCACAGCTTTTAATATGGAAGTGTTACTACACGATTACCATTTTTCTCTTGCATATCAGTTTTTCAATTCACTTTTAAAGTTTCTTTAGTTTTCTGTGAAACTTCCCAGATTCTCCATCTAATCTATGAAAAGCCTGTCGATATTACTTTCTGAAAACTCAAAGATGCCAGATACTATTTCCATCCCATGGTGGGGATGGCCTCTCCCGAGGTCCCTGCATCCTGTCTCAGTCTACCCTGTGGCTCTCAGGATGAGAAACTGCTGTGGTCCCGGATCCCTTCTGTTCACCCCTTTATTTGTTTATTTCAGAAACTATTGGATACACAATGAGAAATGAGAAAGTCTCTGGGAATTGAAGATGTTTAAAAGGTTCTGGTCTTAAAAAGTCAAGGAAAGTGGGGGCTGGAGCAGTGGCTCAGTGGTTATGGTGCTTGCCTGGCATGCACAAGTACACGGGTTCAAACCCCCGCACCAGCGTACACAACTAAGTGTCAGAGCAACAAAGGGTACATGAAAAACTAAATAAAAATTGTTTCTCTCTCTCTCTCTCTCTCTCTCTCTCTCACTGTCCCTGTCTCTTAAAAACAAAGGTCAAGGAAAGGAGTCGGAATGCAGTTCTTTAGATACACTCTGTTCTTCCAGAGCACGGAACCTTTGCACACACGGTTCCTTCTGCCTGCAATGCCACCCTCCTCCATTTCCTGCTGTTTTTCCTGCGACTTCTGATTCTTCCTTCAACACAGATCAGGAATTTGCTCCCTGTCCAGCCTTTGCTGATCGCCCTGGCTTTGGTTTCATATCTCTTCTGTACATCCCCACTCTACCTTATAAGTGCCTCTATTTTAGTGCTAATCTTATTAAATTGAAGTAATCACTTACATTGTTTCTTTCAGGCTTCTGAGAGTCCCTAGCAATAGTTTGCCCCCACACCCTGGGGTCTTGGCTAGGGTTGGACCTGCGCCCAGTGAATTTTTGCTTATTCAGATGTCCCCTTGAGCACGCCCTCTTAAATCCAAGGAATATTCTCTTGGCTTCTGCTAGAGTGTGCAGCTAATTCTTATAATTCTTTAGGTGTGTATCTCATTGTTCCCTTATCAATCCTAGCACATCCCCAGCTGGGTGATTTTGGAATGTGACTCTAGTTATCATCCTGGCAGGCTTGCTACTCTGTGGGGAGAATGTGGTAGAAGTCCCCCTCCCCAGTACAGAGGGGTCTCCTGAAATAAAGGATAGACGCAACCTGGCACAAACTCTGTTGCAATTCTGTAGCTTGGGATACCCAGCCACGATGTATGTTCATGCCTACATACCGGGGAGACGAACAGCAGAGGGTGTATAAATCAACAGCACAGGGCATTCAGGGCTCAGCCTTTGCACATTAGTACACTGGGCCTGTGCCGGCACAAATAAATGCCGCTTCCTGGATAAAAGCCTCAGTCTGGTGTCCCATCTCTCTTGAAAGAATCCCACAACTAGAGGGTTCCTTGTGTGCTTCCCCATGAGGGGAATGTGTTACTTTTGCAGCACCCAGAGGTTCCAGAGGGGTGGTAGAGCCATACCCTGGGCCTTCCATGCAGATGACCCTGACCTTCACACATATAGCTGATGGGAGCTCTGCGAGCCTTGCACTGGGTTCACCTTTGCTCCACCATTGGCGCAGGAACTCTCTGCTCACCCAGCTGTCTGCCCATGGAGACCAGCCGTGCTCAGCCTCTCCCGAGCTTTCTGCAGCCATCGCCGCTCCTCCCATGTTCTCCAAGGACCTGCACCATCTCACCCTTGCATCATTTCCTCTCCGCCTTATGCAGGGACCCACTGCATCACCCTGCTGCTGAGGGTGGCATCTTCGCCTGCTGGCAGAGGGGGAGCCCCCACAAGTCCCCATGTGACCTTCCTGGAGCCGCCTGCTCTCCCTTGTGTTTCTGGTGCATCTGAGACGCAGACATTGACAGGAGACTACACACCAAGATTTTATTGGTGTGAGTGGAAAGCTGGCTGCTAAAAGTTAACTGGGCAAAAATGGATATTTCCAGAAGCTGGGGGATGGGTTCATCCAACCTGAAGAGGGGACTTGGCCGAAGCAGCATAGTATTTATTATAGATATAAAATACAATTATATACGTATTTTGTATATATTATATAATTTGTGTGTGTGTATATATGTGTATTTATATGTGTGTATGTGTATGTGTATATACATATATATCACAAATACTGTGATGCTCCAGCCAAGTCATTCACACACGTATACACGTTCATATGTATACATGTACATATGCCTATATATATGGTGTTTATATATGTACGTACCTACACACGCATATATCTGAAATTCACATGTATATTAACATTTAAAAGGTTTGGCAAAATCCTACAGTTCATTATTATTTTTTTTTAAAGAGAGAAGGACAGTGAGAGAGAATCAATTTTTATTGAGTTTTTCACGTGGCTTTCGTTGCTCTGACACTTAGTTGTGTACGTGGGTGCTGGGGTTTGAACCTGTGTACTTGCACATGTCGGGCAAGCGCCGTAACCGCCGAGCCACTGCTCCAGCCCCCTTATGGTTCATTGGATGCAACCTCTCCTCTGTTCATTTAGTCAAGACACCATCTTTGTGTGGCTGCGCCTGTTTACATCCTCTGCTGTTAGTTTTCTGCAGAACGTACCGGAAAGGCTGGCCTGGACAGAAGGGCAAAGTCAATGCTGGAAAGGGCTGGAAATGCACGCTAAGTACCTTTGCTTGCGCTGTGGGCCCCGGGGGCTGTTCTGGTTTTCCCTGCAGTGGGAGAGTTACAGAGGGCTGATCTTGGGGAGCCATGGGGGCGGTGAGTCTGTTTAAAAGCCTGCCACGTTTTCTGAGGGAGAGACCACGAGGGCCTGGGGCTGGGTGGTGGGGAGAAGAGGCAAAGTAGGGAAAGGTGGAAGAGAGCCCTAGGGTCAGTGACAGGTTCTTTCACAGTGCTTTGTAAACCAGCTTAGTGTGACTCCAGCTCACACTTGGTTCTCATTTCCAAGCCACTTCCCTTTCCTCCCTTCCTATTATCTTCATCCATTATTTACACATCCCGAAATGGTGTATTTAACAAACTTAACAGAATAGCTTTCAGATGCTTGTCTTTTTAGGCTGCTGTTGATTTGTACCCATTTCATCTTGTGTTCTTCAATTTAAAAAAGTGAGAAATAGCTGGGTGCAGTGGCCCTAACCTATAATACCAGCTACTCAGGAGGCTGAGGCAGGAGGATGGCAAAACTGAGGTCAGTCTGGGCCATGTAGCAAGGCTTTGTTTCAAAAATAAATAAGTAAGTAAAATTAAAATATTAATAAAAAAGGATGGGGATGCAGCTCAGTGGTAGAGGGCCCTGGGTCTGACAGGCACAATTCCTAGTACCAGACTGGGGTGGGGGGAGGATAGCTGGGGTGGCATCCTCTGATAGTTCCATACTCGTCACTTGGAAATGTCACATTCTGGCGGTTTCTCCAATGTGTCTGTAAAGCTGTAGGTCTACAGTACAAAAGTGCCTAGAAGATAGAGACACAAATATTCTCGTGCATTTAAGTCAGAGTGGGTTTGCGCCTGCTCTCTTCAGTGTCTGTTGCTGTAATGGAATGTCATTTCTTTTTCAAGAAGATCTCATTTCATTGACTTGATGGAGGGTGTAGGTTATGAGGTTTCTGGGCGCTCTCTTTCTTCCTCATTTTGTGCTAATTTATTGGCAACAGATCCTGCTACGTGAGTAATTTTAAAATGTAATTAAGTCTGATGCTTTTTTCTACTTTTCCCAGGAAAGGAACTTTAAATCAATAACTGAAATAGGCTTTTGTGGCACTCAGAGATCTCACTTGCTCCCTGTGAATTAGCATGGATAACTGCAGGCAGGTTGGTGGAAGGAGAACCCATCTCCGGAAAGGAGCTTCCCCTTAAGAATGCCAAGGGGACCAATTTTTCCCTCTACCTCTAGAATTTTTAAATTACCCTTGACCAGATCAGAAGTATGTTTGCAAACATGCCAACAGGTTCAGTTCTGGATTTTTAATTCGGGGAACTTTCTCAGATCTGGGAAAAGCATTTCAAGTTGAAGTCAAGTTACTTTGCGTGTTTTGCAGAACATGACTGAGGACTTTGTTTTCACGTTTGTCTCTTTGCATAGTGAAACATTGACAAAAGGACTATGCCTGAGTCTTGCCTGAGTCTTCTGTCACCTGCATACTGCAGGAGGTGCTGATGGGCTGTTTAGCTACATTTTGACCAGGCCTCTTCCAAGGGCAAGAGAAGCTAAGGGGTCCTGTCTTGCCCCGCATTGGAGGACAACCTGGAGGGAGCGGGTGATGCTGTGGAGCTGGATACAGCTGGCTCTCTCTAGGCTCCAGGCCTTTTCTTTACTGGTTGGACCTTGAAAAAGCCTGGCCAGCTGCTAGAGGGCTCCCCTGAGACCTTGCCAGGAGATGCAGTGCACTGTCTGCTGAAGGAGTATCTGGCTATCCACCAGCATGGTCATTAGGCTCCTCAGCATCTCTGGACCAACTGGCCCCAGAGCGGAGGGAGCTGGGCATTCTTGTCATGGAAGGAGCGAAATGCTGGCCTGAGATGCTGAAGCTGAATTGAAGTCATCACTTCCCAAACACTATCCAGAGCCAAGAATCCCAGTTTTGATGACCATGATTATGCATGGAATTGTCTCGGGCCCAATAGGAAAACCAAGATTGGGCCTGGCTGTGCATTCTCAGTTCTCAGACTCTGGCTCTCTGGGCTCAGTCCAGAGATTTGGTGCCAGGGCCTGGAGCCCTTTGGGATGGGTTTCCCAAATAGGGACCCTGTAGGAGTTCCAGAGAAGTTATTTGCAATACATATAATGCACAAAAGATTAGGCTTCAGAACATATAAAAAAAATTCCTACAAATCTGTAAGGAAAAGATAATAGACAATGAAAAAAATCAATTTCTAAGAGAAAGACATAAGAAAAATGGTTAAAATACATGAATGAACATTTCACTGAAGAGAAAACGTAAAACAGTCAAAAAACTTATGAAAAAAATGTTCACTCTGATTAGCAAGCAGAAAATTTAAATTTAAAAGCCACTAAAGGATATCAATTTATACTCAATTGTCAAAAATTGAAATAAAATTCCACTAAACTCAGGAACAAGACAAGGCTGTTCACTTTCACCACTTTTATTCAGTATAATTCTTGAGACCCTAGCCGGGGCATCAGGCAAGAGAAGGAAATCAAAGGGATAAGAGTAGGAAGAAAGGAAATCAACTATCCCTGTTTGCTGATGATATGATCTTATATTTGGAAGATCCAAAAAACTCCAGAAAACTGCTTGAGCTTATGAACAGATTTAGCAAAGTGGTAGGCTACAAGATCAATATCCATAAATCAATAGTTTTCCTGTACACTAACAATAATAGGGCAGAAGAAGAAATCAGGAAATCAGTCCCATTCGCAAGATCCTCAAAAAGAATTAAATACTTGGGAATTAATCTCACAAGGGAAATAAAAGACCTCTACAATGAAAATCATCACAGACAGTGAAGAAAGAAACCCAAGATGGAAAGATGTCCCATACTCCTTGTTAGGCAGAATTAAAATAATTAAAATGTCCATTCTTCCAAAAGCCCTATATAGAGTCAATGCAACCCCCATCAAGACACCAATGTTGGGGCTGGAGCGGTGGCTCGGTGGTTATGGCACTTGCCCATCATGCGCAAGTACACGGGTTCAAACCCCAGCATCCACGTACACAACTGAGTATCAGAGCAATGAAAGCCATGTGAAAAACTCAATAAAAACTGATTCACTCTCTCTCTCTCTCTCACTGTCTTTCTCTCTTTAAAAAAAAAGATACTAATGTCATTCTTTATATGTATAGAAAAAGCAATTCTCAAATTCATTTGGAACAATAAGAAACCCAGAATAGCCAAAACATTACTAAGCAAGATATAGTAACAAAACCAGCATGATACTGGTATCAAAATAGGAGTGAAGACCAATGGAATAGAAGACTCTGAAACAAACCCACAAATCTTTAAACATCTGCTTTTTTTTTTTTTTTAAAGAGAGAGGGACAGTGAGAGAGGCAGAGAAAGGGAGAAACAACTTTATTTAGTTTTTCACATGACCTTAGTTGCTCCAACACTTAGTTGTGTACGTTGTGCTGGGGTTTGAACCCGGGTCCTCGTGCTTGCCAGGCAAGCGCCGAAACCACTGAGCCACCACTCCAGCGCCCCCCCTTTTTTTTTAGAAAGAGAAAGAAAAAAGAAAGAATCAATTTTATTTAGTTTTTCATGTGACCTTTGTTGCTCCCACAATTTGTTGTGTATGTGGTGCTGGGGTTCAAACCCACGGACTCGAACATGCAAGGCAGGCACTGTAACTGCTGAGCCACCATTCCAGCCCCTGTTTAAATATCTGATCTCTGATAAAGGGGGGGGGTGTCAAAATATAACATGGAGGAATGACAGCCTATTCAACAAATGGTGCTGGACAAATTGGACAACCACTTGCAGAAAGTTGAAATTAGATCCTTATCTCTCACTTTCCACAAAAATCAAATCTAAATGGATCAAAGATCTAGGAATTAAACCAGCTACCATACAACTACAAAGTTAGGACCAACACTAGCATTTGGGAGTAGGCAAAGACTTTGTCAGCAAGACTCCTAAAGTGAAAGAATTAAAGTAAAAAATCAATGAGTGGGATGCCATTAAGCTAAAAAGCTTTTGCACAGCAAAGGAATTGGTCAAAATTGTCAAGAGACAACCTACAGAATGGGAGATAATCATGGCCTGTGATTCTTCTGATGGGGGACTAATATCCAGAATTTATAAAGTCCTCAAAAACCTTAATATCAAATACACAAGCAATCCAATTAATAAATGGGCCAAAGAGCTAAACAGAAACTTCTCAACAGAGGACATCGATCAAGCCAATGAGTACATGAGAAAGTGCTCTAAACTGCTAGTAATCAGAGCAATGCAAATGAAAACTACATTAAGATTTCAATTCACTCCAGTCAGATTAGCAAAAATGAAGAATATAAACAGTAACAGATGCTGGAGGGGTTGTGGGGAGATAGGCACAGTAGCACACTGTTGGTGGAACTGCAGTCTGATACAGCCCCTTGGGAAAGCAGTGTGGAGAATCCTCAAAAATTAGGAATGGACCAACCATACGATCCAGCTATTCCTCTCCTGGATATTTTCCCAGAGGAGTTAGAATCAGCACATTACAGCGACACAGCAAAATCTATGTTCATAGTAGCTCAATTTACAATAGCTAAATTATGGAAACAACTCAGATGCTCCTCATTGGATGAATCGATCCAAAAACTGTGGCATATATACCATGGAGTTCTACTCAGCAATTAGAAACAACGAAATCACAGCCTTTGAAGGTAAATGTATGGCAATGGAAGATATGTTGAGCAAAGTTAGCCAAACCCAGAGAGTCAAGGGTCAAATGTTTTCACTCATTTGTGGAGGCTGGAGCTAAACCCAGGCCTGTGTGAAAGGTAGTTAATCTCATGTATTACACCCAACAAAGGCAAAGTAACACATAATCTAGGGCAATCAGATAGGTCATGGGGAAGGGGGGTAGAGTAGGTGGGAGGGGGAGAGGGAGGAAGAATAGGGAGGGATCTAGGGGGTAATTCTGGTTTAAGTTTATATGAATATCATATTGTTGCTTTAAATGCACTTATGATTGTACAATAACTCAATTCCTTAATAAAATATATCAAAAAAGTGAAATAAAGCAATATGAAGTGTTACTGAGGCTAAGAAGTAAACTTGTACAATTCTGTTAGGAGCGTGAATCAGCACAATTATGTCAGAAAACATCTTCACGTCAATTAGCAAAGCCAAACATTTCTGCAACCCAGCAATTATGCTACAAGGAATATACTTGCAGAGGTATGCATAGTTTCATTATTTGTAACAGTAAACATTTAAAACAACATCAACATCAACAGGATGTAGGATAAATTTTTGTGTGTTCATAAAACAGAATATGCGCAGCAAAAATGGAGAAAGTGCAGTTCCGTTCCATGTATCGATTGGTGAACTTTCAAAAACAAAATGCAAACAAGCAAAACGAAGAAAGCAGTTACAGAAGAAAGCATTTGGTGTGATTCCACTTCCACAAAGTTGAACAACAGGCAAAAGCCAATGATCTCTCTTCTTTAGAGATATGGGAAAGACTGAATGCAAAGGAAGAATGAAATAGCATGGAAATCAAGACAGTAGTTACCTGTGATAGGAGGCAGAGTGAGGGGTGGCAGAGATGGGTAGGCAGGGCTGTCTCAGCCATGGATGACGGACCTTGTCAAAGCTGGGCGGTGGCTGCAAAGTGTTGGATTTATTATTATTTAAACTATATGTTAGGTTATATATTTGTTAAACTATATATGTACAAATATATATATCTGTATGTGTGTATATATGTGTCTGTGTGTATGTGTGTGTGTGTGTATTACTCTGTATGGCATATTTTACAATGTTTGGAAAAGGGAAGAAAGAGAAGGAGGAGGAAAAGGAGAAGAAGAAAGAGAAGGAGGAGGAAAAGGAGAAGACTCAGGGAGCATTTTGGGTCCCTGCATGAGGTGAAGTTGGCATTCTGAGAATGGTCATCTGTGGGGAACAATAAAAGAACATCTCTGCACTCCAAACGTATCCCTGATCAGGTGGGGTCTTTGTGGTCCACACTGTGGTTCTACATCTCCAAAACTGAGGGTGCAGAGATGCTTCCTGCAAAGACAAGTTTTGATTGCTTCCTGAAGGATGGAGCACAGCATGTCCTGGGACACAGAGGCTCACGTTATGATGCAGAGTGTCTTTCACTCAGCAAACGTATATCGATGGGGCTAGAGCAGTGGCTCAGTGGTTACAGCACTTGCCTGGCATGCACAAGGACATGGGTTCAAATCTCAGCACCACGTACATAACAAAGTGTCAGAGCAATGAAAGCTATGTGAAAAACTAAATAAAATTGATTCTCTCTCTCTCTCTCACTGTCCCTCCCACTTAAAAAAAAAGTGTATTGAGGTCCTGTTGGGAAAAAGAAAAAGAAAGGGATGCATAAAGCCATAAATTCACAGAAGTAGGTAGGTGCCACTCTCAGTTGTGTTAGGGTTGGCATGTCTGAGCTGGGAAGGGCAGGGAGGAGCATCCTGTGAGTACTTCTACAGCCAAGCATTGTGTTAGGTGTTTCACCTGTCTAGGGGGCCGGGGCCTTATGGGTGAAGAGAATGCCTGAGAGCCAATGACAGGGCCCATCGAGGAAGGGTGGGTGGTGTGGTTTGTGCAGAGTAAACTACTGGTAAGTTAGCACTTATTGTAGGGTTTGCAAAGTTTTTCTGTAAAGGACCATGGGGTAACTATTTTGGGCTTTGTGGGCACCCTAGTCTCTGCTGCAAACACTCAGCTCTGCCTCTGTGCCAGGAAAGGAGCCATGGGCAGTGTGGGTGTGAGAGTGTTCCAATAAAACTTTATTCATAAAGACAGGTGGTGGCTGGATTTGGCGCACAGGTCGGGGTTTTACAGACCCTGATTTACCGAATGTTTGCGGTGTGCCAAGCACTTTTTACTCGTTATCTCAACTCTGAGAACAAGCCTCAGGGCAGGTGCTATTGTCACCATTCCCTCCTTTTTACAGACATGGGAACTGAGACTCAGGTAGACTGAGGTCACTTAGGACCAAAGAGTGCAGGCAGGGCTTGAATCAGAGAGCCTGAATCCACTGTTCACTCTTAATCACTTAGCTTCCCGGATAATTAAAGGGATGAGGCCATTTGGAGTTGCTGATGCCCCTCTGACTCATCTTGGCCAGACAGTTGAGGGCCACAGGAGGTGCTGGGTGGAGACTGTTGTGAGGAGAGCCCCAGGTCCTGTGCTTCCTGCCCTATTCTCCTTCACTGAGGTGTGAACCTGTCAGCTGCTTCTTGCTCAGGCTCTCACAAGCCTGGCGTTGAGGACAGATTTCAAGATCACTGAGACCAGCCTGGCTGATGGCGCAGTCCAGCGAGCTGGGGCGGGGTAGCCGGCCTGTCCAGGAGGGCCTGCCGCAGCCCCTGAAAGCGTTTCAGGGGAACACCACTGCAGCTAGGTTTTCTGGACTTGCTACTGCAGAAAATCCCTTTTTAATTTTTTTGGTTTCTGGTGGCTTGTTTGGGGCAAGAGCAGCAGTATCCACACTGTGTCTGCTGCCATCGTTAAGTGACCTGTCCCATGCCACCATTAAGGACCTGACTCACAGCAGGCAGTGGGCAAGCTGAGTTTCCTGTTTTCTGAGCTTTCTCTATCACAAGTGTCACATCATGTCCCCGGTGCAGAATGCTGACCTGTTTTCTTTCACCAGGAGGCAGTCACTTGCTAATTGTTCTTCCACCCAGAAGACAAGAACTTAAGAGGAGGGACCCCTGCCACTACGGGCTGGACAGAGGAAGGAGCCAACTGCTAATTGTTTATATCTTCATTTATGGTTGAAATTGGAATTTCAGGATCAGATCTCGCAAATCTTTGTTATCCTCTAGATCAGAATTTTTTTGAAACATGCTCCATAGAACCTTATGTCTCAGTATATTCTTTCTTTATTTTTTTTTTTAAAGAGAGAGAGGGACAGTGAGAGAAAGAGAGAGAGAAAGAAAGAATCAATTTCATTTACTTTTTCATGTGGCTTTCGTTGTTCTGACACTTCGTTGTCTATGTGGTGCTGGGGTTCGAACACGCATCCTTGCGCATGCCAGGCAAGCACCGTAACCACTGAGATACCACTTCAGCCCCTATTCTTTAAAAAGAGTTTCAGAATTAAAGTTTGGGAAGCCCCATGTGCTCTATCCTACCTCCTGAAGCCATGTGACACAAAATAACATTAATAAGGGGCTGGAAAGTCTTCTAATACTGAGGAATAAACCCATCTTTTAACTTGGCACTCCCAAAATTAGTTGGCCACACATAATCCTAACTTCAGGTAATATCTATTAAAATCCTGTAGTGCCAGGGTTCTCCAGATGTCATTTTGGTAAATAATGTTGCAGGTAATTAGAGTCTTGAGTCAAGGGGGTATTTTAGGAAATGTGGAATTATCACATAATCTATGATTTAGAAAAATAACTCAGGCAACAGATTGAAAGTTGAGTTACAAAAAGTGCGAATCAAGCTAGGCAGAACAATCTAACTAAAAGAATCAAGAAAAAAGGCTGGAGCGGTGACTCCAGCCATAGAGCGCTTAGCTGGCATGCACAAGGGCACAAGGACCCGGGTTGAAACCCCAGCTCCATATACATGACTAAGTGTCGAAAAAGCAAAAACCAGATGAAAAAATAAATAAAATTGATTCTCTCTCACACTCTCTGTTTAAAAAAAAAAATCAAGAAAAATGGTCCCAGAAAAATGAGGTCCCAAGATATTCACAGTGATCATGAAAATGGTCATGAGAGACAGCATTTGTCCAAACACCTTTCTGCAGTGAGCTGGAGAGTGCTTGTGACGGATTAAATCGGGGTGGTGAAGGGAAGCAGACCAAGGGTGTGGCTGAGGGAGCCAGCGTGTTGATCAGAGGACAGATTTGAGAACTTCCACCATGCCTCCCTTTAGGACAGCAGGCGGCTGGATCCGATGGCTTCCCAAGTCCACACAGTTGAGCAGGACAGCATGGAACCCTCTGGAATCGAACTGAGATTCATGCTTGCATACACCACAGACATCTCTGCATCTTCCACACTCCTCTTCGTTTCTGTTTTCAGCTGAGGGTTTAAAACTTTGCAGGACACGTTGGCTGGGAACATAAACAAGTCCCTTTCCTGTCAAAATGCTTAATTACAGCAATACATTATGACACAATTGGCCAGCCTGGTCTGTTGGAGAGACTCACAAACAAGAACGATTGTTTCAGAGTGGGAGTTTCCAGGCTATTTGTCAGAGTTTTGGGTAGTCACTGTGGCTAACATTTGTCAGACAGGGTAATTAAAAATTGCCTCTGGATATGTCTCAGATTGGAAGGTATTTAAAATCAGCATAAATACTAGACTGTCATCCTCCTAGCATTGGAAGAAATTGTAACCTAAGAATCATAATATTATCCTTGTGTTTCCCATTGCAAAGAAATGATAACTGCAAATTATGAAGAAAAGTATAGGATGGCATAATATACCAAGTATGAAAGCTCTCCTCTTTTGGGAGTGCCATGAGAGAGGTCAGTTTGTTAGCACGGTTCTAGTGATGGGAAACTAAGGTTCATTTTTATAAACACCTTTCTGTGAGTCAGAACTTTGCTCTCATCAAGTTCTGCTGTAAAGTAGAATTTGATGTGGTCCACATTCTACCATGCTCACATAACCCCCTTTACTCAGTCATATGTTCGTATTTTAATTGTAATATCGATTGAGGGTCAACATTAGAAAGAGCTACATGAAGAATAGCACTGTAACACTCTTGAAGATTTGTTCCTTTACAGAAGGATTTACACAACTACTTCTGTTAAGAATTTAGCACAAGAAAGAAAAAAATTGTTGCTTCCTTTTCTGATTATATATATATATATATATATATATATATATATATTTTTTTTTTTTTTTTTGCTGTCCAGAAAAAGCTGCGGCAAATTTCATAATTCATCACAGTAGATAATGTATCTCTTATACCACTGTTGTCTTGGGTGGGAGCCATGAAAGACAGCCCACAAGGTATTCTGGGCTTAAATGCAACAGGGAAATACTGTATGCTACATTTTTCTTGGAAATTTATAACACATGTAGCCTACTAAGGGCTTGGAGAGTCTGAGAAAAACAAGCCTACATAATTTTAATACAAATTTCCCTTCTGTTTGAGAATAGAATTTCTTTCTTCTTTGTTTTTTCACATAGCATCTACCTACTCTCCTTGGAACTAGTGTTTCATAGAATAATTTATTATGGTAAAACGCACATGCCAAACTGTCCCCACAAGACTCTGAGGCCAGGAAGGGTTGAAAACAGTCCATTTATCCCTTGTAGGCTTAATAAATGCTTGTTAAATGGACTAATCTCGCTCCATCACCCATGCAGTGCAAGAAGGACTGCTGGGACACCCCTGAACGGGTGTCTAATCCACTGCAGAATACCTCTAGGTATCCGACAGCCCTAAGACTGAGGCAACCCTCTAGTCTTCCCATGATCACAACGGTTCAAAACGTTCTTTAAAGAATGATCTGTCTTAAGATGCAACAGGAGTTCAATTGTAAACACCTGAAAGCGGATTTTTAAAACAATGTATCCACTATTGTATCTGTCATACCTAGAATAGTCCTTGGCAAATAATAAACACTCAATAAAAATTTGTGAAGTGAACAAATAGTATCATATTTTGTGTTAAAATCAGGTATGCGGTGACCTGTTATCACTGTTTAACAAATAGGGTTTGAACTCATAAGAAAAAGAAATTTCACAATTATTAGAAAGGAGAAAATATTTATCATTTGTAACTGAAAAATCTTGTATCTAGAAAATCTGAGATGACTAACTCATAAATAATTCAAAATCAGATTAGTAGAAAAGTTGCTTGTTGTAAAATTAATATCTAAAAAAAATACCTTTCATATACTAAAAAAATGAAAGCCAAATAGTAGAAATAATGAAAAATTCTGTTTGCAATAGCCACAAAAACATAAAATGTTGAGATAAATCTTCACACGTGCAGGAACAGTACGAAGAAAATGAAAATGGTAGTAGAAAAATTGGTAAATCATTTGCAACAAAAATTCAGTTGGATCTCTACTTTATACCCTATGTCCAAATAAATTTTATTTTGATTAAAGAGATAAATGTAAGTGATGGGATTACTAAAGAATCAGATGAAAATACGGGTAAGTGTCAGATCTTGGATCTTGTTGGGGGAAGACTGTTCTAGGCATGTACACTTTTTCCTATAAGGAGAAAGACTTGTGGACTTGATGACATCAGAATGAAAAATTTGGAAATCAGAAGCAGCATGTTATGGCTTAGATGTAAGGCGTCCTCCAAAAGCTCATGTGTGAGACAATGCAAGTTAGTGAAATGATTGGGTTCTGAGAGCCTCAGCCCTGTCAGGGGATCAACTGGTGGTGACTGTAGGCAGGTAGCGGGTGGCTGGTGCAGGTGAGTCACTGCCTTTGTGGTTATATTTTGTCCTCATAAGGAGAGTTCTTTCTCTTTCTGCTTTCTGGTGCCATGTCCCTAGCTGCTGTCCTCTTTCACACACTTGCACCATGATGTTCTGCCTCACTTGGGCCCCGAGGAATGGAGCTGGCTGTCTATAGACTGACACCTCTGGGACTGTGAGCCCCCAAATAAACTTTGCCTCCTCTAATTGCTTTTGTCAGTGCAAGAAGGCTTAGAGGTGAAATGATTGGGTTATAAGAGCCTTAACCCAATCACTGAATTAATTCCCTGATAGGAATTAACTGGGTAGTAAGTGAAGGCAGGTAGGGTGTGGCTGGAGGAGGTGGGTCCCTGGAGGTGTGCTTTTGGGGTATATATTTTGTATCTGGCGAGTAGATCTCTCTCCTCTCTCCGTTTCCTGATTGCAATACCCTGACCCACTTTCCTCCACCATACTCTTCTGCCATGATGTTCAGCCTCAACTTGAGCCCTAAAGAAGGCCTAGCCTTCTATGTTCTGAGACTCTGAAACCATGAAACCCCCCGCAAATAAAATTAATTTTCCTCCTCTAAAAAAAAATAATAATTGCTTTTGTCAGGTTTTTGCTCATAGCAGTGAAAAAGCTGGCTGAAACACATCATAAGAAAAGTATATATTAAAAAAGAAATATATGTGTTTATAAAAACCAGCTTTATTAGGGTATAGTTGACACATAAAAACAGAATCTATTTGATGTACATACATTTTGATGAGTTTCTTGGGCACTATCAGCAATATTAAAAGAAAAAGAAGAACTAGGAAGATATTTATAATATAACGAATTAAGTCCTCATTATGTAGTGAGCTCACAAATAAATAATAAAACTCCCAACAGGATGATGAATAAAAACTTGAAAGAATAAGTCACAAGCAGAAGAATACAGTGGTCATTAATCTAATTAAAACATGTCCAACCTCATTGGTTATCAAAAGAAATTCAAAATAAAACAACGAGATGCCGGTCTTTCCTAGAAAGCTGACAATTGAAACGAAAGAAAAGAAACCTCCAGGGTTGATGAAGATGCGACCATGGGGACAACGTGCTCCAGCTGCAGCCATGTAACCTGCTGCAGGTGCTCTGCTAGGTGACAGGGTGGGGGGTGGGGTGGCAGCGGACAGGTCTCCAAATCTTAAGGACATTCACTCCTTGACCCGGTATGTTCACGTCTAGTAATTTTTTCCTAAGGATGTAGTCAATGATGTTCACACAAAAGTATTCATCCTGGGGGTTGGGGATTTAGCTCAGTGGCAGAGCGCTTGCCTAGCATGCGCAAGGCCTCGAGTTTGAGCTCGGTCCTCAGCCCTGAAAAAAAAAAATTCATCCTGTAATTATTTATAATAATGAGAAACTAAAAAATGATGTAGAGTATGGATACATTTGTAAGGAGAATTTTGCAGCCATTTATGATAATAATATTTTTAAAGAACATTGAAGCATCTAAAAAAGGTCTGTTATATATTATTTGAGTGAACAAAGTTGGGTGTGTGTTTAGGTACACCCACAATTCCAGCTGTGCAATTGGTGCATTTACACATGTCACATACATACACATGTGTGGATGACCATCCAGAGACAAAGAGGGAAGCACCAAATAAGTGGGGTATGGATGGTGGCTTGAGGACATTTTAAAAAAAATTTTATTCAGAAATTTATTTGTTAAACAATCAAACAAGCTTCTAACGAAATAATATAATACATATATAAATTCTGAAAATTAGATTTACTCCCAACCCCTCTCCCATTACCCACCCTTATCCCCACCCCCACTCCTTCCCAATACATCTCTACAAATGCCTTAGGTTGTATGACATTACACCTTATCCGGATTTAAAACATGATAATAGACCTCCTTTCTCAATGGCCAGGGTCTAGCTCCAGCCTCCACAGATGAGTGGAGACATTCGAGCCTTGGTTCTCTGGGTTATGCTGACTTCACTCAGCCTAATTTCTTCCATAGCCATCCATTTACCTTCAAAGACTGCAGTATCATTGTTTCTGATTGCTGAGTAGAACTCCATGGTATATATGTCCCACAGTTTTTGGATCCATTCATCCAGTGAGGGACATCTGGGTTGGCTCCATAATTTAGCTATTTTAAAGTGAGCTGCTAAGAACATCGATTTCGCTATATCACTGTATTGTGCTGATTCTAAATCCCCTGGAAAAATACCCAGGAGAGGAATAGCTGGATCATATGGTGGGCTCATCCCTAGTTTTTTGAGGATTCTCCACACAGAGGGGCTGGACCAGTCTGCAGCTCCACCAACAGTGTGCCAGTGTGCCTATCTTTCCACAACCCCTCCAGGATTTTCTTCATTTTTGCCGATCTGACTGGCGTGAGCCGAAATCTTAATGTGGTTTTGATTTGCATTTCTCTGATTACTAGTGATTTAGAGCACTTTATGATGTATTCATTGGCTTGATCAATGTCCTCTGTTGAGAAGTTTCTATTTAGCTTTTTGGCCCATTTATTGATTGGACTGTTTGTGTATTTGATATTAAGGTTTTTGAGGACTTTGTAAATTCTGGATATTAGTCCCCCGTCAGAAGAATCCAATTCTGTAGGCAACCTCTTGACTCTTGATTATTTCCTTGGCAGTGCGAAAGCTTTTTAGCTTTATGGGATCCCATTCACTGATTTTTGACTTTACTTCCTTCACTTTAGGAGACATGTTGAGAAAGGCTTTGCCTACTGGAGGACATTTTTTATTATTGAAATTACTGGGATGTGGCTTAGTGGTAGAGCGCTTGCCTGGCATATGCAAGGCCCAGGGTTAAATCCCCAGCACTACAATAAAAAAAAATACTGCATCTTCAAATTTCTTATACATTGCTTTTGTAATTATAAACATAATATTAGGAACACTTTCAATTTTGTTAGAGCCCCCCCATGTCAGTTCTTGCACACATCCCATGTGAAGTCGCTATGTGAAGTATATGAGTCACTGTCCCTTTCTTGTCACACTTCTGAAACCCCACAATTCTCTGGTCTGGGCAGTAAGGTGCCCTGTTGGGAGCCTCATCTTAGGCCCTTGTCTCTTTAAATCTTTTCCTGATCTCTCACTAGGACAGAGATGTCAGTCACTTGGTGTGGAGTAACTGGTGTATTTTATCTCGCCCACCTTGTCTTTTCACATTTGGGGGCCAGCCACGCTCTGTTTGATCAACTAACAGTCAGGAGTCCCCTCCTTGCCTCCTGCCTGAGCACACAGTGGCTTCTCTTAGGTGCAGACCAGCGGCTCATGGGGCTCCTTTTGGGCATGCTGCTGTGGCCCATGAATCATGCCGGGTGCTGTTACTGCCAGGTTTTCCAGTAAGAATTCTGTTCTCGGGGTTGGAGCCGTGGCTCGGCGGTTATTTCACTTGCTTGGCATGCGCAAGTACACGGGTTCAAACCCCAGCACTCATGTACACAACTAAGTGTCAGAGCAACGAAAGCCACGTGAAAAACTCAATAAAAATTGATTCTCTCTCTCTCACTGTCCTTCTATCTTTAAAAAAAAAAAAAAAAAAAAAAGTAAAAAGAAAAAAGAAAAAAAAATCCTGTTCTCAACATTGGCTTAGTTATCCTCGGGCGAGGACCTCAAGTGCCACCACTTGCCTGTGGGAATGGGCATTGGTAGTGCAAGGACTTTATCTTGATAGCCCTTTCCCTGGTGGAAGGAAGCTGTAGAGGACAGGTGCTACCTGGAGAGGTGCAGAACACCTGCTGGAGGAGTTGAGCGTGGGCATGGGGGTTGTGCAAGCAAGCTCGGAAGGATTTGGGGTTTGTCAGTTTGGTTTCTTAATGAAATTAGCTGAAGTTTCTGCTCAACTGAAAAGATCACTCTGGTGACAAGTCTGCAGAGAGGACACAGGCCTCTGAGAACAGGGCAGCGTGCCCAAGGCTCGGGCTGGGCAATATCAGCCCAAGGAAGTGTTTGGAAAACAGAGCGTGACTTAGGTACTGCTAAGAGAAAGGAAGCTTCACCCAGGCCAGCATGCAACATCCCCGACTCTTCCAAAGCTGCTTCCAGAGAACAAAGGCTACAGGCAGAAAAGGCTCCCTGCAGATGCACGTGGTGTAGAAATGCTTAATGCTACTCACACTCAGGGGTGGATAAGGTGGTAAAATTTATGCTATGTGTATTGCACCACAGTCGAGATGAAGCTACACATCTGTGACCTCGTTACTAGACAAGCCAGGCTGCTCACCACACAAGAGTCAAGGTATTGAGGCCAAGGCGCTGGCTTGATTTGAAAAGCGGGTTTAATGAGAAGATGAGGACTCTTGTCCAAAGTGCGTCTTGCAGGAAGTTGATTTAGGAGTGGTTTGGGTGGGTGGTCAATGGGTGCTCTCAGTCCGGTGGTGCCTTCTACAGCAGGTGACGAGATGGTGCCCATCGGATCCAAGTTGCCTAAGCCATGAGATCCTCTTCAGTTCTGAAAATCTCAAGAACAAAGATCAGGGTGTTTTTGTTACTGTTTACTTTGCCCATGAGCAGTTCCTGACATACTAGGCAAAAGACAGGCTAGCAGAGGTAGCTGGCCCCGGGCCCTGTTGCTGACTGCCGAACTCAGAGCAGAGGAAGAAAACATCCATTTTCTCAAAAAATGTAGGTGATGAACATGAAATGCAAAATCATTAAAAATAAAGTCGTATAGAGAAGTTTAAAAAAGTTTGTTGAATTAGTTTCTTTCAGGGTGGCTTTGCTAATCTTTGAAATAAAATTTGATTGATAAAGATTCTTTACTCCCCCTTGAAGCCAAATAATACTTATGCAATGGCTTAATTCTGGAAAATGCACAATCATATGTACACATTGTATATGGAGACAATTGTATCTGCTACGGGGGGAACAGAAGAGTCAAGAGACTGGGGTGGGGGTGATTCTGTATTAGGATCAGGACATATCGTATTGTTACTACATATGCATTTATGATCGTACAACAACACAACTCCTCAATATAATTTTAAAAAAAGAAAAGGCAGAATCACCTGGAAAAAAATTAAACTGTAAATTTTTTTTCTTAAAAAAAAATCAATAGTTGCCAGAAGTTAGGGAGAGGGGGGAATGAACAGACAGGGCACAGAGGATTTAGGACAGTGAAGCTACTTGGTAGGACACTATGATGGTGAATACCTGTCATCACACAGTTGTCAAAACCCATAGATCATACACAGCTGGAGTGGGTCCTAATGTAACTTTGGGTGATAATGGCATGTCAGCACCGGCTCAGAGATTGTGACAAATGTTACTATTTCCATGGGGAATGTTGGTAGTGAGAGAGGCTGTGTCTGAGCTTGCCGTTCTTCCTGTTCCTTGGAGGAACTCTACTCAATTTTACTATGAATCTAAGTTTGCTTCGAAAATAAAGTCCATTTTTAAAAAAAGATCCTGTGTTGGAATAAAATTATCAAATACTGGGTCAAGTTAAGATAAACACGTTTCCTCAGTGCTGGAGTCTTATATACTAGGGTTTTTTTTTTTTCAAGAGAGGATAGTGAGAAAAAGAGAGAGAGAGAGAGAGAAAAGAGAATCAATTTTATTTAGTTATTCATTTGGTTTTGTTGCTCTGAGACTTTGTTGTGTATGTGGTGCTGGGTTTGAACTTGCGTACTTGCACATGCCAGGCAAGTGCAGTAACCGCTAAGCACCACTCCAGCCCACACTGGGGATTTTTTCAGAGGAGGTTTCAGCACACAGTGTTTCCCAAACTCGTCTGACCATCTTATACCGTTTCCATAGAACATCTCTGAAGACTGCTATTGAGAGATTAAGGGAAGAAGGTGCCAGGAAACAGAATACTCTGGGAACAAATACTTCTGAGGTTGACTAAACGTGAACTTGCTGCTGTGGAGAAGTAGGAGTGTTGAAAATCGACAGTTTCTATGCTTGTGCATGATCATCAAAAATTTGTGCTCCCTCACCCCCATCTTCTAGTTATTATTCCTTTTGGAAAGCTCTAGCTATTTCTTAGCAGATCAAGAGGAGAAGGAATTTTTGGTACTCATGTTAAGAGAGCTAGGGACACAGAATGCTCTAGGACCATGACTCTCAAGTTCTAGTACGTGTTTTAATCTCCTAGGGAGGGAAATAACAGGACCCATGGGCCTGTGTGCTGGGATGAAGCCTAGAGGTAACTGTCATTGTCTTGTGAGCAGAATTAGGATGAGCCAGCTGGGCTGGGACAGAGACTGAAAAAGCCTCTGGACACATTCAGAATCTTCTTTGCCTCCTCTTCCTCCTCCTTCTTTTTAAAGGGACAGGGACAGAGTGAGAAAGAGAGAAAGAGAATCAGTTTTACTTATTTTTTCATGTGGCCTTTATTTCTCCAACACTTAGTTGTGTATGTGGTGCTGGGGTTTGAATTCCGGTCCTCTCGCATGCCAGGCAAGTGCTCTAACTGCTGAGCCACTGCTCCAGCCCAGAATCAGAGTCTTCTGAGCGTCTGCAGTGCAAGGCAGCAGGAAACATGGTCATGCCGACCCTGCTTTTATTTAAAACTGCAACATTTTGTTCAGAGCATGGATATTATTTATCTCAGTTACTGAGATTTTTTTTTAAGAGAGAGAAAAAGAATAAATTTTTAAATATTTTAAAAAGAGTGAGAGAGAATCAACTTTAGTTTTTCATCTGGTTTTCATTGCTCTGACACTTAGTTGTGTACGTGGTGCTGGGGTTTGAACCCAGGTCCTTGTGCATGCCAGGCAAGTGCTGTAACCTCTGAGCCACCGCTTTAGCCCTGAGAATCGATTTTATTTAGTTTTTCATGTGGCTTTTGTTGCTCCGACACTTAGTTGTGTACATGGTGTTGGGGTTCAAACCTGCATCCTCATGCATGCCAGGCAAGTGCTATAACCACTGAGCCGCTGCTTCAGGACCAATCACTAAGATTTTTGATGCTCTCTTTAATTCTGGGCACAACATGAGCGCCTCACCTAGTCCTGACCCTGGAATTCTGGTCCTTATTTCCCTGCAAATTTCCATGAGTAGCTCCGTGTTCAGGTGCTGTGAGGGGCCCCTGGAGTGGAATCCCTTACCTGGCTGTCCCTCCTCCGCTGCGGTTTTGCTTCTTGTGGTGTCAGTTTAGCTTCATCCAAAAACACTAAGTGGAAAATACCAGAAATAATTCATAGGCTTTAAATAATTTTTATGGCACTCTTATAATTGCTCTATTAGTAGTTATTAATATCTTACTGGGCTTAATTTATAAATTAAACTTTATCATAGGTATGTATGGATAGGAAAGAACAGCATATGCCGGGTTTGGTGCTATCCAAGGTTTTGGGCATGTGCTGGGGGCTTGGATAGGGAAGGGGCTGCTGTACTACCTTTTCTCCCCTTTAAAATTGCCTTGTGTGCACTTCTTGCTTTATTGCGGTGGTCCTTTGCAGAAAGCACATGACCTCCAGTTCTGCAGAGTGTGGGAGCCCAGCCTGTCCATCTGTGCCTCTGCAGACTAAAGCACTTTGCGCGACTGGGCATGGGGCTCACCGCAGCGGTGGAGTTGAGGGGCGGCTCTGTGCTGTTATCCACTTCACAGCGCTCTCTCTGCTCGTTCTTGGAAGAGCTGGTACGAGACCACTTGGTGTTCAGCTTCCAAGAACTGTTTTCTCTGCAGTTACAGCCACCTTTAAGTCCCTGCCAGGCAGATCCTTCCCAAGGAACATTTCTAATCCTCCCTTTGAGCTCCTGTTTCCAGAGCAGGAACTGAATTTACAGACTGAGCCTGTGCAGCGCCAGGGACCTGCAGGTGGCGCAACTCAGCAGTCCTTCACCGGGCGCTCATCTCCAGCTTCTTTTTACATAATTCACCATTGCTGCTAAATTTGCATTTAAAAATAACTGTTATATAATGTCTTCCATACACAGAAATGGATTAGTGATTCAAACGGGCATATTTAGAAAAAAGGGCACACAGCAAAATGTAAGTATGGTAACTCAGAACAGCAGCACAGGTGAGCTGCGCATGTGAGGACAGAAACAGACCTGCTTGGACGTCCGGGACCGCAGCGCCTGTGACTGGTGTCAGTCTGTCAGCTGCGGAGAGAATGGCCGGTTGAAGTGCAGGGAAAGCTAGCAAGCCCCGCAGTGCTACTGGGCTGTTTGCTGTCTGCCCTGGGGTATCTTCCTAAACACTTTTCAAGCAGCAAGGAAGCTGTTGATTTTTTGCATCGTTTTCTAACAGTGCCCATCCACCACCATGATCAGGTACTTTGTTTTCACACCCCCAAAGGGCAAAATACTGCCTTCCAGCATGACATAAATGAATTTTGTCATGAAAGGTAGAAATGGCCCCAAACCCAGCCAGGTTCATCGAAGTTACGCTTTAGCAAGGGAACTATTAATCACCACATAGAAGAGCTTGTAAAACCAGCTATGAAAATGAACGCCACATTTTGCTGAGCTCAGCGCGAATGCAGAACAACTATTGGCCAAACTCCTGTATCAGATGACTCTGCAGGATGTCACATAATCTATGTGTTATAAAATACCAAAGAGTTCATTAGAAGTTCGGCTTTATAACTGGAAAAGTTTGCTGCATTAAAAGAATGAGTAAAAAAAAATCTTAAAAAAATAGGAGTAGTGGCTCAGCGGTTACGGCGCCCGCCTGGCATGCGCAAGGACACAGGTTCAAACCCCAGCACCATGCACACGACATAGTGTCATAGCAACAAAAGCCACACAAAAAACTAATAAAATTGATTGTCTCTTTCTATCTCCCTGTCCCTTTCCCTTAAAAAAAATCTTAAAAAAAGAATGAGTCAGTTCTCACTGAAAACTTACGCTACAGAAGAGGTTTTTAAAAATTGTATTATTGTCAATTTTTGTGCCATGATATAGACTGGACAACATACATCAGGGAAGTTCATGGAATGCCATTTTGTGTATACACTTAAAAAAAAAAAAAGGCTCACCAAGGTGACAACCCCAGTGTCAAAAGCAGCCTGAAAAGAATTGCTGTATTTGCAGAAAACAGCTGGGAGCCAGTAATACACCTCTATCTTCAGCACTGAAGAAAGGAACTTAAAAAGATGGGTCCGTAGGTTCAACATGACGGCATGCTACTCACGGTACATCTTCTGCAGTGACTCTGGAGAGGGACGTGCCCCAGGGGAGAGGTGATACCAGGGGTTCACAATGAAGGGATGAGATCAAACTTCCTCTTGCACCGTACCCTCATGCAGCTCTTAGTTTCTCTTGGTTCATGCTGCAGCTCCAGGGTTGAAGATGAGAGACATGTTCAGTATACTGCAAAGCCTAGATCTGCCCCGGAGGGTTGAAATGTCAGTATGGGTCCTGTCCAGGTAAGGTGCCATCAAGATGTAGAATAGTAGGAAAGTCATACGTGACTCAGCTGTGGAGTTTCAAGTGCTCTTAGCAGTTGTTTTTCTTTGTCAGAAAGGGAAACTAATGATGTATTCTGAAGCATATTTAAATAGCATGTCCAAATGCTGAATAAGCTGAAAGAAACAGTGAAGGCTGTGGGTGGAAACCTCATTCCTTGATTTCGGAAATGATATTCTTGCTAATTTAGCATTAACACAGAATAGAAATTAGTCTTCAGTGAAAATCGCTCCATAGATTCTGGGTCTTTTCTTAATCTGCATATCCAAGATGACTTTGATTACATAAATGCCAATGTCCTGGTGGTGATATTTGCTGTGCTTTTGCAAGAAACAGAATAAAGGGGACATGGAATCTGCATTATTTTTTACAACTAGAAAATCTAGAAAAATCTCAATATAAAAAGTTTAATTTGAAAAAAAACGTTCAAAAGCAAATAGCAAATAATGCTATAATATCTATCACTATCTAAATCTCTGTATAGCTCTAGGAGGCCTTCACTGGAGAAACAGTTCCAAAAGGGGTCTCTGAATCAAATGGTATGAATATTTTAGTATTTATCTTCATGAGGGTTATTGGTCTATTCTTTTCTTACAATTGATTTGTTGAATTTTGGTTTCAGAGTTGTGCTGGACATTTAAAAAAGTGAACAGGGGACTGGAGCGGTGGCTCAGTGGTATCACGCTTGCCTGGCATGTGTGAGGATCAGGGTTCAAACCCCAGCACCACATACACTACTAAGTATCGGAGCCATGAAAACCAGATGAAAAACTAAATAAAATTCTCACTCTCCCTTTCTCACTATTTAAAAAAAAAAACAGTGAACAGGATTTTTTCAACTCTTATAAAATTTATTCTTTTTCTACAGTGGAGGTGGTTAATTTCCATCCTTGAGTAGATAATCCTGACAGTTGTCGGCACAGTCATCTCTGACCGTGTGAGTGCGGGTCTGCTCCTCCTCTGCACCTGTCCTTGGAGCACACCACAGAGCTGCACATGCAGCCTACAGAAAGAGGTGTGATTGAATTTTGCACTTTCGGCCTTGCCTCTCTGGACGTGGCTTCATTTTGACTTCAGGGTTGGTTCCTTCTAGAACGATCAACTTAACTAACAGCAAAATCGGTTTTCACCCTTCTCATACTCAGGAGAATTTCAGAGCCTTAAATCATTTCATCTTTTACACACACTGGTGATTTCTTCCCAGTCTCATTCTGGCTCTGGCAGAGGACAGCAGGGTGACAAATGTTCACAGATGTAGCTTTGCAAGTTTCCAGTTCGCATCCACGATCGTACACCTTTCAACCAGGAATGATTCCAAACCTCTAAAATACGTTCTTTCCTAGAATTGCCCTTTCCCTATGCTTCTCTGTTTGCTGTGTGGTGTAAACAGTTTTAAAGAAATACCTTTGCGGGCGGCTAATGTCCCCGTTAGCAGCTAAGAAAGAGAAACTCACGATGCTGGGTCTTCTTTCGGTGTCCTGCAGGCTGGCCTGTGGCGGCGTGGTCCTGCTCGGGCAGCCCGTGGTCTGGCCTCCAGTCTCACCTTTCTGTTTGAGATTTCATGGTTGCGTTGAGGCTTTGAAGCTGCAATTTCCTTCTTCTCATCTGTGACTTCCTTTCCGTCCCTCAGCTTCCTGACTGCTTCTCTCTCTGCAGTGGGCCTTCTGTTTGGTCCACAGTGGGCGCCTGGCCTTAGCTTTTTTCTTTTCTCTCTTTTTATTTGGACCCCCAGCCCCTGCCCCCAGCCTTCCGCCTGCCCAGCACAGCCACACTCCCCCTGAGGTCCACTTGGAGAACTCCTTGCTCCTTCTTATCTTCATAACCGAAGGGTCACCTGTGTCTAATTCCTTCATTTCCCCCTTATCTCGTGCTGCCTCTTAGAAGCACCCCTTGGTTGTTTTCTTCCTTGGTGACATTATCACCTTCATCTGAGCCCTTCAGGCTGCTGCAGCAATCTTCATTGATGACATGGTGTCTAGGTAATTTTCCTCCCTCCCTGCATCTATTTTTACTGTTAAATCTGTTTTGTGACAGGCAGAGGGGATACAAAGGCTAATAAGGAGGATTGTTCCCCTTTCCTGAAATGCGCATGGCTCTAATCCCTGCTTATGAGGTCGAGTTTTGGAGCTGTGCTTCCACCATGCTTTGGCCAGCCTTCTGATGGTTGTGACCCTGTATCTCAAGATGAGCGGCATGTTGGTGGCCGGCAACATCTCCCTGGCCAGAGTGACTTCATGTCCTGTGGGCTGAGCCTCATACTCTTCTAAATTCATTATCCATCCTAAAGTTAATAGCATGATCTGCTATGTACTCTTCTTTCAGAAGTCTTTTCAATTCTAGTATATTTTCCAAAGTCAATCCCGTGTGTCTGCTGGTCAGATCGATGAGCACTGACTGCCATGTCCCTTGAGTTGATCCCCACTTAACCAACAACCAGGGCTCCACTGCTCCGCTGGGCAGTTGCTTCCATCTTTTGTGAGCAATTCTCCCCCCGGGGCATGCTTCCTCTTGTCATAGAGAAGTGGACCAGGTTAGGGTTTTGTGCTCCTTGTCTCTGAATCCCTAGCCCTGGAACAACATCCAGGACAGCGTGGGCCTTTACTAAGCTGTGGCCCATGGGCTGCTCTGAGAGTTGGTGTCACTCTGCAGTCCTTAAGGAAGAGGAGGGACACAATGAGGCTCTCCCAGCTCTGTTCCCTCTCTCCCAGGGGTCATGCAGTCTCCAAAATCTTCACTTCTGTTGCTGACTCTGCCCCTACTCCCAACAAGCTCTTGTAGATCCTTTGGTCTTGGTTTAAATGTTATCATCAATTCATCTGGGCAATCTTTCTGGACACCCTAGACTTGGCTCCAACCTCCTTTTTTGGGCTCTAGTTTTATCTTATGGCATTTCACAATGGCTGTTGGTTGCTTCGTTTTCCCACTCATCTGAAAGTTCCCCAGGGTCAGGGATGGAGACTGCTTTATACCACTCTGTTCCTGGTGTATGTGGGAGACACAGATGCTTGTTGACTTAATCAGCAATTGTACACCATAATGTAGCCATCTGTCATTCTGGGCCTTATGACAATATTCTTGTACCATCTTTTATCCAAGGGAAGGAGGGGTTGGATCTGGGCAGAGAGGGCAATCGGTCCGGTTGCTTCACTGATCGTTGGAGAGCAATGTTGAGAAGAGGCTCCTACTGAGGATGTGCACGAGAGGCAAGTTGAGCGTGTGAGGCAAGGGTTACAGCGACGGGCCTGGCCTTGAGTGTGTAATCATGCAGTCAAACAGAGGCTGGCAAACGCTTTCTTGTTAAAGACTGGAATATAACTATTTTAGATTTTGTGGGTCTCTGATGCTACCGTGCAAATGAGCCATTTTAGCTCTAAAGAGGCCAGAGAAACGTGGAAATGAGTGCTCATGGATGTTTATAAATAAAACTTTGTTTACCAAAGCAGATGGTGGGCTAAGTTGGCTTGACCTCTGGTTATGGTGAGATATTAAAATCAAGTGTTCTGAAAAGATTATGGGAAGCAGTGTCACACCTATAACTTTTTTTTTTTTAAAGAGAGCACGCATGCGAAAGAAAGAGAGAATCACTTTTATTTATTTTTTTAAATCTAGCCTTTGTTTCTCCAACACTTAGTTGCAGATGTGGTGCTGGGGTTTGAACCTGGGTGCTTGTGTTTGCCAGGCAAGCACTTTTAACTGCTGAGCCACCACTCCAGCCCCTATACCTATAGAGTTTTTATGGTTTTTTTTTTTTTTTTTAAGAGAGAGAGGGACAGTGAGAAAGAGGGGGCGGGGAGAATCAGTTTTATTTAGTTTTTCATGTAGGCTTTGTCGCTCTGAGACTTCGTTGTGTATGTGGAGCTGGGGTTTGAACTCACATACTCATGCATACCAGGCAAGCGACATAACCGTTGAGCCACTGCTCTAGCCCAACACTTGTAGAGTTTTAAAACATATATATCATTTATAGAAATTAGGAAATGCTATATATTGTTTGGAGCAGAATAAGGGTGATTCAGACTAAAAATTTGTTTCAAAATATAACAATAATCACAGATTACTCTTTCCCGCCAAACCTTTAGATCTATTAATTGTTTGGGGTTAAAATTTTACCTGTGTCTGCTCTAAATTATGTTTAAAGTGCTTTGTGCATGTGATTTGATGTTTCCTGTGTATGCCAAGCAAAGTGGTTTAAGTGTTTGCTGAAGAAATGAGTCTGGAGTTCATCTCCTGGGGGACTAGAAAACACGAGGCATTGTCCAGGTAGCACGAGCTCACCACGATGCCAAGTGTCCTTGTTTTACATTGGTGATGAAATTGAGTACTTAGCCAGTCAGGATTCTAGGTATAGCAGGGTATAGGTAGAATACCCACCTTTGAAAGGCAGGGTGGGAGGGGAGAGGAAGAATGAGTGATCCTAACATCTGTATGTGCCGTTTTTAGAAAACAAGGGTAAGTTCAATCCATTAGAAGCTGACCATTCACTACGTTGAACAAATCAATGGAATGGGTGAGACAGAGGAGAGACTTTTAACAGACTTCATGGAGGAAAAGTGGCAGAAGTTGGTAACTCAGTGCATGTGGAGGGAGAAGGTGGAACCAGCCACTTGTCCCGGGTGACAGGGGGAAAGTGACAGGCATGGATTTCAGGGAAAATAGCAGGCTCAAGAAGAAGGATGATGGGGCTGGAGTGCTGGCTCAGTGGTTAGAGTGCATGCCTGGCAGGTGAGAGGACTCGGTTCAAACCCCAGCACCACATACACAACAAAGTGTCAGAGCAACTAAAACCAGAAGAAAAGCTAAATAAAGTTGATTCTCTCTCTCCCGCTTTCTCTTAAAAAAATCAATTAAATAAAAAAGGATGATGAGTTCCATTTTGCCCAAAATTTTGAAGAGGTTTTGAGATGCTTTTGAGAGAATTTGATGTATGAATCAAAGGCTCAGACAAATTGGCTAAATTTGAGACAATGATTTTTGAAGTAGCTTCAGTAGAGAAAGTGACATAGCAAGGTTGTTAGGTTGATTCCAGCTGGCTGGGGGCAGGGCCGCAGGTGACTGTATGGGGCAGGGCATCCGGCAGCCCGCGCTCAAAAGGAACAAGGCATCAGACGCTGGCAGATAAGCCCCAAAGGTGGCTCGCAGTCCCCCGATGATTGATGGATTCACCAGCCAATCTCCAAAGGACAAGGCCCACCAGCGTCCTCTCTCCACCGCAGCTATAAAGTCGCTGCCCAGCCGGAACACCTGCCAGTTCCCCTGACCACCCTCACCAGGCTGTGTAGGTGGATCTGCCCCGAGAGTCGGGAGTGGTCAACCCCGATAAAAGCTTTTGCTTTCCAGCCACTCCTAGGTCTGGACACCTTTTGTGAACACGTGTGCCTGAATTTACACCGGTTTTTCTGATTTTTTTTACCACTGGTGCTGAAACCCGGGAGGGATTTGGGCCTCCCCTTGCTGGGTTGAGGTGCACCCTCTCCCGCAGATGAACTGGAAAGCTCGGGCCGCGGAAGTGGGGTAAGTTCCGTGCCTGTCCCTTGGTCTTCCATCCCACTGTCCGTCAGGGGTTCTGTGCAGAGTCTGCGCACCCCCAATCTGTTTCTCTTTCTGCACCTGTTCACCCCCGGGTGATACTGAAAGGCCGTAGGAACTGCTAATTCCTTCATGGGGCTCTGCGCCACAGACCCCCCCCACCCGTTCCGTGTCCCCGTAGGCTGAGATGATGTCCTGGCCTCAGCCCGCCCGACTCTCCCAAGACTTACACCGTAAGCGGCTGATCTTTTACTTGACACTTTGGGACTTTTGACTTTCAAATTCACACTGATTTGGGCAATTACTGTCACTGGACAGGGAAATGGTCAGAGATGCCATATGCTCTGGGTTTTGGGATTTGTGCACTCACCCCCCCCAT
>PVKS010022548.1:0-33588 GCA_004027875.1 Aplodontia rufa | reverse complement strand
AAACAACAATAGATGCTGGAGGGGCTGTGGAGAGATAGGCACACTAACACACTGTTGGTGGAGCTGCAGACTGGTACAGCCCCTCTGGAAAGCAGTATGGAGAATCCTTAAGAAATTAGGGATGACTCCACCATACGACCCTGCTATTCCACTTCTGGGTATCTTTCCAGGGGACTTAGAATCAGCACATTACAGTGACGCAGCAATATCGATGTTCACAGCAGCACAATTTACTATTTCTAGGCTATGGAAACAACCGCGGTGTCCCTCACTGGAAGAATGGATCCAAAAACTGTGGTACATTTATACCATGGAATATTACACAGCAATTAGAAACAATGACATTGCAGCCTTTGAGGGTAAATGGATGGTTATGGAAGAGATAATGATGAGTAAAATCAGCTTAACCCAGAGATCTAAGGGTCGATTGTCTCCACTCATCTGTGGAGGTGGGGACTAGACCCTGGACAATGAGAAAGTTGGTCTAGTAACATGAGTTAAATCCAGATAAGATGTAATGTTTTACAATTTAATACTTTATTTTTAGAGTTATAATGGGAAGGGGAAGGGAGGGATAAGGGAGGGTAATTGGGGGGGCACTCCTGGGGATAATTGCAATATCCAGAATATATACACATTTTATACACATTTTATATTATTTTGTTAAAATCTTGTAAGGTTGCTCAAAAATAAAAAAGAAAATTAATTCCTAAAATATGCCTATCTTATTGGTTAATCACCCAGTATTCATGTGGCTTCTTCTGCTGAGACACTCTTCCGTAAATGTCAACTTCATCACAGTTTTACCCACCTCCCTCATTCCTACACAATGCACTACCAGGTAGATGTGAATCTTTCTCCTCTCCTTTATAGAACCATCTTTTTTTTGTTTCTTTGAACGAATTTTCACATAATAAATCATACCAACAATATATATATTTTTTAATTTGAGGTAAGAACAGTAGTTTATTTTAATCTTCTGTGGTAGATATCCTTGATTGATATTCAATAAAAGTATCTGGGATAACTATACATGAAATAAAAAGTGCAAAACTATTGGGCATTCCATCATATATTTGTAAAAAACAAGCAGGTGCTAAAAGAGCTCTAAAGTGTGAGTAATCTGAAAGCCAATGCTCTTTTCCACTTAAATAAGGAGCTAAAGTGTTTTGTGCTAATGTGCCTTTCATAGAAATCCAGGAGTATAAAAGTTTATAATATAAAGAACAACTTTTTGCTGAGCTCAATTTTTGAAACTTATATATCCCTTGGGTCTTTTATGCAATATTTGATTGCTATCAAATTAAAAGGATTTCTCTCTCTCTCACCTTCCCTGTCCTGCTTGTTAAAAAAAAAAAAATTACCAAAGAAATCGGTGCATGTCCTTGATGTTGTTCTTAACTGATAAAAGACTTGGAGGTGTCATTTTGACAATTGGATTTAATTAAAATTATCACATATTTTATTATTATGAACTTCTTTAACTTCTATTCCCATTTTAAATGATACATGGAGAATAATTGTAAAGCTTGATTTCTCCCAGTGCGGTCTTATCCCAAGTTAGTCCTCATTAAGTTCATATCGGTTTGTTCTAGTTACTTTCACAAATAAGATTTTTTCATATCTGCTTTTGTTTTCTCACTGTCACATATTTCTTACTATCATTTCTCTTGTTAACACGTGTGTTCTGACTCTGATAACAGGGATGATTCTGTTGATTTTCTATTGAACTAGGTAGAAAAATAGACTTGTATTATCTCCGTAGATAGTTGGCCTTCCTAAGTCTCAATTCTTATTAGCATGAATGTAGAAATAATTGAAATGCTGTATTATTATCACCCACTGAAGTGACATGTGATACTTTCCTAATTTTTCATTTTACAGTAACTTTTCCTGGTAATTTATGCATACTTTGAATAGTTCAGTTAAGTTTTATTTTACATGAGGCACAACACAGACATCTGAACTGCTGCTACAAATATTTTGTAGTAAGGAAGCTTAATATATGGCATCCATTTTATTCTTAAATATGCTCCAATGTGTGGAATTTGAGATCATTTGAGAGATTGAGTAAAAAAGGTTCATGTTTCTCTCTTTCTTTGACTAATCATGTAAAAATGTTCTAGCTAAACTTAACAAAAAAATATGCTCTATGGTATTGTATTTTTCTGCTTGCATAAGGTATGCTATATCTGCCATAAGCATAATAATTCACTGACAAATAAGACACACAAATTTCCTAATGTGTCAATGATTTGTGCTCCTAAGCACTTACTTCTTTTCTTCCAGTTACTCACAGAGTCATCATGCTTGGGGTTCTAGAGTCTTTAAATGCTGTATTTTCAAGTCCCTGATTTGAGATTATTGCAATTCAAGTAGGCCTTTACAAAGAAAAGAGGAATATTTTACTTATCTTAGCTCACTTAAAATGTATATTGTATAATGCTTTTCAAATGTATTACATTTCATTTCACTGACTCCTATAATTAATTTTGGATTTTCCTCTTTTCCAGACATTGCTGTGTCTCAGTTCATATTCATAAACTCTCTCCTGGATAATAACAAAGCCTACTGCCTGCCTCCTTTCTCTTTCATGCCACAGTGCTTCTGGAAAGATCTTTGTAAAAGGAAATTCTGGTAATATAACTTTCATATCTTAAATGTTTCAATGATTGATCCACTAACCACAAACAAGAGTCAATACTCCATAACCCATGATGACATTCTTTTGTTTGTTTTTTTTAGAAAGAGGGACAGTGAGAGTTAGAGAGAGAGAAAAAGAAGAGAGAATCAATTTTATTTAGCTTTTCATGTGGCTTCCATTCCTCTGACACTTTGTTGTGTATGTGGCACTGGGGTTTGAACCCGCATACTTGCACATGCCAGGCAAGCTCCATAACCACTGTGCCATCACTCCAAACCCCATATGATACCATTCTTGATCAGAACAACCTTTTCAGTTCCATTTCTTATTACCACCCCCTTTGAAAATTATCTACAACTCTTATTTATAGTGCCCCACATATAGGATTTTTACTCTTTTGTTTCCATATGCACTCAAGATTTTCCTTAACCTATCATATGGTCAGCTTCTTAGTGAAAAATCAGATCTTGTGACTCCAGTGTCTTAGATAAAAGTAATTAATCTCAAATACACTAAAAGTATACATTGTGGCTATTTCCAATATTACTATATTATATGCTTTAATGTGTTTTGAATCAGTTTTTTGCAAACATGGATGATCTGAATCTTCTTTGAATTCAAAATCTTGCAAAATGTTCTATAGGTAGTATGTATTATACAAAATTTGAATGAAATTAATTTGATTTTTTAGATTTTTTTATTTTATTGCCTACTGTGGGATAAGAATTTACTTTATGAATTGGAGGAGGCAATATCCACCAAGCTTCTGTCTGACAAAGTCCAGACTTGGTGAAGGGCCTGGCAAAGCTGGCATTCTGGGAGATTTTCAAAACCATCTCTTCTAGAAATTGGCTATATTCTAGTAATTACATGTATTATGAATTTACTCAAACTGGAAACTTTCTGATTGTTATAAGAATTGCATTACTCAAACAAATGTTGTGGATTGTTGAGAAGGGTACTGGTAATAACACATATAGAAATGATGGAAAATAAAGTTTTACGGACTTTAAAATAAAATGGATATAAAAAGCAAAATAATTAGAACTAAGGAACAAAGAAACTTTAATACATAAAACATCTACAGAAAGACATGTTTACCTTTCCTCTTCTTACGGAGGTTGAGTTTTAACTCCTTAGAAGTAATTAAGACACGTTTGCCTTTCTTGTCTTTGCAAAAGTTAGGTTTTAACTTCTTAGTCCATAGATTAGGAGGCACAAATATTTCATAGAATTAACAATTATAGGACCTAGCATTACTCTAACACATCTAGTAAGGTTATAATATAAAAATAGTTTTAGATTAAGTAGTTAATAGGGTATAGGGTTTATTATAGCCTGTAACATAGTCCAGCTAATTAAGAAACCTCTAAATAAAAATAGACAGCATTTGGGGAAATGTTTGATTTCTGACTTTCATCAAAACAGGTTTAAAGAACTAAAAACAACATTATCAACATTATTCTTTTGAAAAATAAGGCTTCTTTTTACAGTGCATAAAACAGTCCAAGAGAATTTGACCATGACTTTATGATAAAGTAGAGAGTTTTATGCCTGGTGTCCTGAAGCAGTTTGGAATAGATGGTCACATATGGTCCCTAGTTAACAAGAAGCTTTTCATTATTGCTAAGATAGGGTTTCTAAATTTATGTAGTACAGTGACCTTAGGTGCTTCTCTTATCAAATGAGGTAATGGTTTGAAGAAACCTCTGAAGGAAAAAAGTAATGGTTTATACCAACTAGCTACATACAGTCATTGCGGTGGTGGCAGTGGGGTTGATAACATAAATTGTAGTATTGGTTGATACTTTAAGATTACTGGGAAACTAAAAAGAAATTTGTATAAGGAAGCAGATAATGAAAGTCTTGTTTGTGTGCCTGTATAAAAATGTTCAACAATAAAGTACGGACGGCATTTTGCTCAAGCAGGGAACTGTGTCTGCTTGCAACTTGCCCCGGAGGTTCAAGCCATTCCTCCGCGCCGAGTCCACTCCTCCTTTGAGGACCCGAGTTCAGCTGGGGCTGGCCCCCGGCAATGAATATGTTATATTTGTCAAATCGTGATACGCAGTTACACAGTAGGGTTGAGAAATTCAAATTTTATACATAATGTGTATCATGTCATTTTATACATATATATATCACGACATCTAATTTGTGAAGATCAGCTCAAGAACTCTTTCCTTTTGGAAAACATTGCTTATATTTTAAAGGCTTTACCAAAGGAATTCCTTCAGATTTCATCTCATCTTAATCCTTTACAATTGAAAATCTTTTCCAGACTTCATTCCTTGCTGAAATCCTCTTGGTCAGAGGTCCTTTCCAATTTCCTAATATCAAACTACTCTTTTATTCTTAATGTCTCCAATATAAGTGCAAATGAATAATATTAAATGATATTTTATTAAATGGGTGATTTATTAAATTATTAATGGAATAATTGTATTGGTGATATTAAATAATGATACCTTCTAAATTATAGTTATTCTCATTATGAACTTTATTAATGCTTATTGTTTAACTAAGAAAAATTGCCTCTAACTGTATTCTTCTATCAAATAAAAATATAATTTTGAGTTCAAAGCAAGTGATTAACTTGAAAATGTATTATCTAAGAGAATTTCAATTAAAATATTGAGTTTCAATAAAATTAATGGAAATATAAATATATTTATTAATCATAGGAGACTAAAGATGTCAGGGACCTATTAAGTGAAAAAAGAGAAAAACAAAACTAGGGCACAGATAGGTTAAAATTATTTCCCCAAATCATATGTGCAGTTAGCAAAATATCTGGAAGGAGAGCCCTACTCCCACAGACTCTCAGTGTAGGGTTTCATTTAACATCAAACAGCCTTTCTGAAAAGTGAAAGGCATTACTTTGAAGCCTGGGAAGGAATCTGATCTGAATGATAGCCAAAAGAGGCCTGTGTCCTAGACATTTGGACGACAACTTTATTCCCTTCTGAAACTTATAAAACAGTCTTGTTGTCCCTATTTCTCACATCTTATACCTTGGGGTGGAAATTAGGTTTGCTTTTGGTTGTTCTGAGAAAACAAGTGTCCATTCATTCTTATGTTTGTATAGCCTTTGCATATTGAAGAAACTAGATATTACCTTTCTAAAAATCAGGATGTCTTGATTTAAGCAATGTATGCTATTGACTTACTTTGATGCAAACTTGCTTCATGTGAATTATGCAATTGCTCTTGGCAACTATCTGAAGCTGAATTTATATGCTCTGTTAAGCATCCAATCATCAAGACAGCGACTGCTACTCTTGCCATCAGAAACCTATATTTCCCTCTCCTTACATTCAGTGTGTGTGCTTTAAAACTCACATTTATTCAAGCTTGCTCAGGCCAAGTTTTATGTTTCTCCTTAGTGCTGTACTGATTATTCACCCATGTAACTGCACTGAGAATTAGCATCAAAATGGAGATACGAGGTCCAACCATAATAAAGATGTTATGAATACTCAGATCTTCAGATCTGAAAGTTTCTACTTTAAGAGTCTAGCGCATAAATGTCAGAGAAAAGCACTAACCTTTGAATTTATAAAGAGAACTCTAATGCCATCCGGTGGGCAGTTAAGGAAAATTTTGCTTTCCTTTTACTAGGACAGCTATCTTTCATGGCATGAAGAACAGAATGAGAAAGGCGTATAAAAATTTCATAAATATTCATTCTCAACACAAACATGTAATATGAACAATATATAATTCATACAGAAGTAATGATTACCAAATGCATATACATGTATGCATCTCTGCGCATATATGTGTATAAGAATGCACAAACATAACACACACACATACGTAAGGGAAAAGAGAGGATTTAAATAAAAAGATAAAGCCAAAATGTTAACAACAGCTATATATTAATCATGCTGTTTTTAAAACATGAACATTAATTACCTTTTTATCAATGAGTAAAAATAACAACTTACATGAAAAGTTAATTAACAGGAGAGGCAACTCAACAATAAATTTTATTTTTATACTTTTATAATAGATAAATTATTTGGTATATAATCTTTCATAGGCTTTTCTAATAAATCAGATAATCAGGAATATAGGAGTTTTTATACTGAGTAAGGACACAAGAGGATGGAGAGATTCTTCCATGGTATAAATTTTCAAAAGACTTAGCGTCATCTCATTTACTTTATCCAGCCAGAATTTGTTGAGTGCCAACAATGTCCTAGATACTAGAAACATAGAGATGAAATATACATCTGTCCTCAAGAGCCTCGCCTGTAGTGTACAGATATTCAGAGCAGTAAGTGCCATGCTAGAGATCTATGCAAGATATGAGACAGTACAGATAGAGCACCAAGTTCATGCAGAATGAAGTGTCAAAGTGAGCAACTCGAGTGTCCCCAAAGAGTATGATTCCTCAGCTGACTTTTAGAGCTAAAATGGAAGCTACAATTTTAGTCATCAAAAGGATAAAGAGAATGAAGCCAGAGCCTCTTTAGACAGACAAAATAGATATGAAGTTTTTAAAATATTCAGCCTTCCATCAAGGACCAGGTGTTTTTTTTTGTTTTTCTGTTTTTTTTTTTTATTTTTTATTTTAGAAAGAGGGACAGTGAGAGAGACAGAGAAGGAGAGAAACAACTTTATTTAGTTTTTCACATGGCTTTAGTTGCTCCAACACTTAGTTCCGTACGTGGTGCTGGGGTTTGAACCCAGGTCCTGATGCTTGCCAGGCAAGCACCGAAACCACTGAGCCACCACTCCAGCCCCAAGGACCAGGTGTTCTATCACAGCCAAAGACTTCTTTCCATGTGGATTTCTCAGATAAAAGAAAAGGTGTTAAGCATTGAATCATAGAATCTTAAAGGCTGTGATATTAGTGGCATGGTTCTGGGACTCATGGAATGGGTTGATCATGCTTATTCTTAGACAAAAGTCCCAAGCTAAGATTACGATAAAGGAGAGACAACTTCTTCCTTCCCACTCCAATCATAATTGAATTTCAAAAGCCCTGCCACCAACCCGTGGAATATTTACATGAAATATTTACAAAAAATGTTATTGAGTTAAACCAGTCTCCCGATTAATTTAACTCTTAATCCATCATTATTGGAGTGGAGTGGGGGAGGTCACTTCTTATGCTATCTACCTTATTTAGATAACATTCTTAAAATTTTCTATGAAGAGTAGCATCAATAGAAGAAATTGACCAGAAATATAATCATGGATGTTATGTATTTTCCTAACATCATTATTATGATTAGCACTTGAGATAAATGAAAAATATAAAATATTATGTATTACACACACACATATCCATATGTTTGTGTATATATATACACACACATATTTTACATGTATATATTCATATGTGCATATATATACACATATTGCATATATGCATATACATATTGCAACACATAGAAGAATGCAGATTCTTGATTCGAACAGTAGAAGAGAATGGTAGCAAAATTCTTGCACTAGTCAGTCTAGCTATATGAATCAGTCAAGAAGTTTTATTGTAAGGGACAGAAACCCATCCTGGAAAAGAAAACTTTACTGGCTCTTTCAATCCAAGGGAAAATTAACAGCCTGCTTGTTAAAGTGCAAACATACCTCACAACTAAGAAACATGGGGAACAAGAACTTCAGTGCTGTCAGAAATCTACATCTATGTCTACACTTGGTAAACCAAAAACTTGATTATATTTTCCACAAAGTGAGGAATAACTGCCATGAATTTCTCCTGATCCTGAACCTTGTACTCCTACCAGTCACCATGTGAAAAGGACCAACTCTGTTACTTTCTATTCATAAAAATCACAAGCAAAGGCAATGGACCCAGCCCTAGTCAATCAGATGCTAGATTATTTAAATACTCAAGGTTTAGACTAGAATTACTGCTTTTTAATCTTGATAGGGGAAAGAGAGTTATTTTGTCTAATTTACCTAATTATTATTGTCTCAGATTCCTCATTTCTAAAACAAAGACCCCTGCCTTATATACTCTTTGAAAATTGAAATACTGTGCAAATTATTAATCTTGTTATTAGTATTATGTATTATGGGGATAGGAGTTGTTGATGTTATATGAATTGTCCTGTCTCCCTTTCTCCAGGGGACCTTCTACAGAGTATATTTTGGTCCAAAATGCTAGAAATCTCAGACAATTGGAAAAGGTACCATGTGTGGACCTTCTAAATAATATATATTCAATCATTACTTATCACTGATTCTTAAAGCCCTTTTCTCTAACAACAGTTCAGTAATTCTTCCAAAGTCCATTTGGAACATAAAGAATAAAGAGTAAAATCAGTCTATACAATATCACTTATATTTCATTATTTTGGCAAGTTTATGTGTGCATATATATTGGTATGTGTCTATCCAACATTTCGGTGAAATGTTGATTCAAAAAAAGATTTAAAACACCTCTATCAATTGGATAATGAATCTTTCAAGGAAATTCAAGGACCTAGCATATATTCAGTCACATTTCAGGCATGATTTCAGGCATGGAGTCCAGTAGCCAGGCCTGAACCAGTGTTCCAGGATGGCAACAGGGACAGGTCATACCCTCCATGACAAATGCAGCGATCAGGAGCAGAAAAACAAAACAATCATCAGAAGGAAGATCACTGAAAATTGCCGAATATCTTGTAAGCTGCAGTCCACCCAGTTTTTGCATCCTGAGTGATATTAATAGGTGTTACTGGAAATTCACATTCATTTATATTTCACTATGCCACTGTATATTGGACTATTTTTGTTTTGCAATGTTTTTATTTTCATGTTATATCTAATTAATATATCATGGAAAAATAACTCCCTATAGAACATAATGTAAGAATTCCCCTTCCAGATTTAGATGCATATCATCTTAAGAGAGTCTATAATCCTTTCTCATGCTTGAATCTGTCTGGGGTAACTGCAGGGCTGAGATCTTATAGTACCAAGCAGATAGTAGGTTTAACAGGGGAAAAAATGAGGCAGGAGTAATGAAAAGGTTAATTATTGATCACTGGCAGCCAACTATGGGTTTTTTTTCTAGTCAAAAATAACAAAGATTTTAAGTATGTGTAAAGAGGAGTTCTAAGGTCATTAGCTCAGAGTATTTGAAAGGAGAATATGAGCAACAGAGAGCAGTGAAGCAGTTTGTAATCTCCTGGGTGCATATAATGGTGACACAGAGGTAGATGGAAAGGATATATGTGATGGTCAAGGACATTTCACATATGATGCTTTTAGCCATGCTCCGGGCAGTGACAAACCCTAGTTCACTTTGGCCCACTTTCTCTCACTGTCACCAAGTAATATCAGTTATGCTTTGGGAGTGTACAAAGGGGTCACTAATACAGAGGCATTGGTGACTACATATCATATGTAGTTAAAGTTCATAACTCAGGATTCTCTGCACTAAAAATCAATTAAATTTTAATTTCTTATAGGCTTTACTAACATCAAGATTGCTTGTCTCTCCTTTCCATATAGGTTTACCAATTTATAGCTTAATTATTGTGTGTGTGTACATACATAGTAGATTACACTAATAGACAAATAAAATATAGTCACCAGAATACTAAACTTATTAGTGTTAAGTTGGCATACTCATTCTCAGGACACAGGGTTTAAAATAGGAGGATACACCAACTGTACCCACCATACTGGTGGTAGCTACTGTCTTGATACTATAATAAATGTTTTCCTTTGTACTTTTATCACCTAGTTATGTATTGCTTAAAATTAAATTTTGTTTCTCTATTTTAATTTAATAAAGATGATTTAATCTCTGTTAATTTTGGATCTCTATTCTTATTGTAATATGCATAGAGTAGGAAGACTAATCAGTTAATACATGTCACTACTTCACAGAAAACTTTGTAAATAGAAACTCAGTATAAAAAAAAAGACTGATTGCCCTTGCCAACTGGATGAGATAGTGTTGGTCTTTTTTCCTACTACATTAATCTTCCAAATCAGAGTATAGTCTACTTCTACATAGTAGTTGGATCCAACACCCAAATGTCAGTTTTCCCTTTCTGCTATCCTTTGAGGATCAAGGCCATGTATTTCAGGGCTTCTACTGCCAGCTGGCGTTTAGCACAACTCACTGGCAAAAATGAGCACCATGGAGCAGAAGCCTGGAAACTAACTTTGAAGTAGGTCTTCTTGCCCTGGAGGGCAAATATCAAAGCTGATTTGGTTGGCAATCCAAAGAGAAAATTTCACAAAAGTTCCCATGTAAGGGTAAATTCTACTCTATTTGATGTCTAGTACCTCTTCATTTGGTCTGAGAAAAAGGAGAAAGGTCAGCAATAAATGTCTTCAGTAAATATATGTTAATATTTGTAAAAATTTGAGTGAAAATTTAAATATTTGATATCTTTGCTCTCATAAGCCTACAGGTCTTCTCAATTTTGGTATAATAAGCAAATGACCTATGAAATTAAGCCAAGTAAAAGATTTTCTACTGTGAGAAAACTCATTCTGTTACGAGTTCTGGATCCATACTATAGACATAAGGTACAGCCAACTTGCTTGTCTCCTGTGAGGAGTACCTCCATTAGGCATGTGTACCTGAACTGGGAATTGGAACTGGGAGAAAAGCCAATTTTAAGTTTTCCCTATGGTTTGTTTTCTGTTTTGCTTCATGTCTCCTTATATCCCATTTCAAAAAGACCCGAGCCACCTATTAAATGTAATCCTGGTCTTTGCAAGTATGGAGTCTGTTGTTCTTTAGCTGAGTGCATCACTATTATGTAAAAGAGGCAAAATAACAAAACCTGCCAAGAGATGAGGAAAAACATGAGACCATTAAAATAACATCCCTGGCCAATATTCATTTTGAAGTGTGTTGCCTGCCATATAGAGAAGTATTGTTAGGCTTGACATCATAGTATGCTCCTAAATCTTAAAATGTACATAGGCTTTTGCACAAATTTTTGTAATATTTCTTTTAAAAATTAGCATTGATTCACTTCTCTTGTCCCTACCTACATATAGAATACAACAGGTTAGCAACCTATTATTAATCTGTTTTCCTACATATCTTTTTCTTTTGATTTCCCAACTTTCCATCAGAAAGAGATTATTCAACAAATATTTGCTAGAAGTTTTTCAACTATATATATTTCAGTGTGGCATAAACATGGGACAGTGTGTAATCAAGCATTGTTTGTACTCTCGAAGTCTATCTTCTGATAGAAAAGCCAAGGGATAAATTAGTCCAATTTATTATAAGTGAGCAGATAGTTATCTGTGTCAAAATGATGTGAAAGGCAATTGAAGAGTTATTCTGGTGAAGCAAGGAGAAATAACTTTTACTAAGTTTTGAAAATACCATGCCTTTTTATCTTCTTCATTCTTCCCACTTCTCCACTTTATTGTTATTTTTTTTGCACACACTATACTTGTTTTGTTTTTCCTCTTAAAAGACTTACTATTTCCCCTCTCTACCAAGACAACTTTTTGGCTTTTCCAGGTACAAATAATTTTTTTTCATTTGATCCGCAGTATTTAAAAATTAGAGAGACCTCAAAGAAAGTGGCATACAACTTTCTCAGATGTGTCTGCAATGGCTAAATGATAGTATCTTGTTGCTTGCACTTTCATTGATGTAGTCATTGATGTTATTGTTGTATTTCCTCCACTGACAATCAGGAAAGAAATATTGGATTCATAATGATCCTAATCTTTTGAGCCTTTAGGGGATTTTTAAAATCTTTATTTATTCTCTTCTTATCCACTGTGACATTTTCCACACAGATTTTGTTATCTTTTTTTTTAAAGTGCAATAAAGTTGTAAATAGAGTCTTCCAAAGCCTCTAGTTTTCTGAAGAAAAGGAATAGAAAATTTTAGCACAAAATTCAGAAATTGCTGGCCAAAATTAAACAGCCTGGGTTGAGACCTATCTGGAGGGACTGAACTCAATAAAGAATATTGAAAGTTTGAGCGTATTCTGGCAGGGTTAATAAGAAGTTGCACCAAGTGTTACAGCTCATTATACTCTTCATATAAAATTTTATCTTCTGATCACCGTCATCCTGATTCCATACAAAACAGATGTATTAAAAGCAAGAGCATGCTGTCTACATGACCATCTGGGGTTCCATTTCTGTAGCTTGCCCAATGACAGGGAATGTTGAATATGACACTCCAGTGAGGCAAAGCACAAGGCCCTTAGAGGGAAGGTTTTAGACTCTAACATTGATTTCCTACCAATAGAAGAACCATATGTTAGGAAGGTAAGGAATCTTGTATTGAAATATCCAGAAGTCACAGATGCTTTACTCAATCAAAAATTTCTATTACATATTTTGCAGTAGACCATAAGAAAATTCACCTTTATATGTGTACCTTACTTCCTTGATGTAGCAACGTCCATTGATTATAGCTGATGGAAAAGTTTGCAGAATCCCCAGGAATCTTGAGGGCTGCCAAACTTCTTGGGAGAAAAATACACAATAGTATAGAGCACATGGTCACAAAAAGTCACAGCATATACTGCCAGGAATGCAAGGCCTCCTTGGGTTGAAATGTATGGCTGTGACTTGGACCAAGGAAGGACAAATCTAAGAGGTCAGAGTCACAAGAGGAAAGTTCTATATTACAGAAGAGAGAGACTCTATTCCTATCCACAATAGCTAATGGTGTCTGGCAACCTCTCCTGTTAGCAAAAAGAGAAGAAAAAATGAAGCTGGCCACAGATGTCCAGGATCTGTACCTTCATTTGTTGTGCAGTCACATAAGAGAAATGACCTCTCCAGAGAGTGCGATATAAATGACTAAAGCTCTCTTTAATGCTGCAAACTATTTCCAGAGCTCATTAGGAAATCTAAGCTGTATTTTCAAGGAAAAAGCAACAAGTAAATATAAATATGTATTTTGTAAAATTTTTATTAAGGAGTTGAGTTGTTGTACAATCAAAAATGATTATAAAGTAGCATTTGATCCTAAACTATAGTTACTCCATATTACCCACACCCTGTTTCTTGATTCTTCTGTAGGACACCCCTATAAGAAATATAAATATATATATATAAATGTATATATATAAATATATATATATAAATAAATAAATAAATAAATATATGATTGTAAATTTTCCAAAATTAAATGATGACATAAATATTATTTGACTTTGACTTCTCAGGAGGTTAAAGAGTATGCTACATTTTTTATTGTCTCCCTAGATCCCTCCCTGTCCTCCCTCCCTCTCTCAATATCTCCCCTTCCACCCCCTCCCCACACCTACATGTCTATAGTTTCCCTAGATTTTGTGTCGCTATGCCCTTGGTGGGTCCAATATATCAGTTTGACTACCTTTCACCGAAGCCTGGGTTTAGCTCTAGCCTCCACAATTGCAGAACAGCATTCCACTTTTGACTCTGGTTTTGATTAATTTCATTCAGCATGATTTCTCCCATTGCCAACCATTTACCTTCAAAGGCCACAATATCGTTGTTTCTAAGAGCTGAGTAGAACTCTATTGTATATTTATGTCATAGTTTTTAATCCAATCATCAGTAGTAAGGGACATCTGCATGTATTTGTGCATGTACCTTAACCTTAACATAACATTTTTCTATAAAATAGGAATCATTATTTCCTTTCTTCTCCCAAATATTATAGACACAATAGATATAAAATTGAAAACAATGAGAGTGCTTGGCTTTTATTATTACATAATATCATGACATCTACTCTAAATAACGAATGTATTTGTTTTCTTCTTGTTAATAGGGGTAAAAACTTTTCTGAATTAAATTCAATATAACCATAGTTAAATGAATAGCATTTCTGTTACCTGTGTGGGCACCAATGCTAAGTCCAGGAATTACAAGAGATAATTTTTTAAATTACATTTAAAAAATCTTTCAAAGTAGGGAGTTACTCTCTTTTTTCCTAGAAGATAGATACCAGAAAAAAAAAATTTCATCCAGGTATCTGAAAGTAATTTAGAAGCTAACCATGAAATATTTCAGAAGATAGATAAAAATAATAAATATTTGTTGTTACAGACATCATAACATAATGATATTTGAAGGTAAAAATAGAAAATAATTTGAGCATCTATGAATATAAAGATATAACTGGCAATAAGTTTTTCTAAATTACAGCAAGTTTTTGTCTCTAATCACTATTTGCATAACAAACTCATAATGCAGAGCAGATAATGAATAAATAACTTCAGAGGAAAAGTAAAGAAGGGGTGATGGGAGAAAGAATGAGAGAAAAAATGAAATAAAATGGAAATAGGACAGAAGCCACTGCTGATCACCATCCCAGAGCCACCTTTGTACAATCACTTATAATCATCCCTGATACTTTTTGGCCATTTTTCTTCATGCAAATACAGAGCTAATTTTATGCTTTCTATTCAATTTTCTCCACTTTTATTTTTTAATCTTTTTGTAAAGCATTACAAACTGGAAAAGTCAGTAAAGTCTATTTCTTTTTTAAAAGAGAAGGACAGTTGGAAAGAGAGATACAATTTTATTTAGTTTTTCATGTGGCTTTTGTTGCTCCAACACTTTGTTGTGTACCTAGTGGTGGGGTTTGAATCCATATTCTTGTGCATGCCAGGCAAGCACCATAATAACTGAGCCACCGCTCCAGCCCCACTAAAGTCTGTTTCCAGCCAGGTCTAAAGCAGCAGCCATTTATAGATTTACAAAATTACCACTTTGCAAATACTTTTTAGAAAATATCTTGGTGGTGGCACAGCCCATTTTATGCAAGTACTAACTAAGGAAAGATCACATGAACTGATTCTTACGTTTTTTTTTAATGTAGTCATCAAATTATAACTTCAAATCAAAAGGCAGCAAAATATTTTATATGAGTATCATTAAATAAATTCAATTTCACGGCATATTCTAGTCAATGAATCCAGTGGGTACCAAAATAACTAGTCATCAATTCATAAAATAGAATTCAGAATTTTTTTTCCAGGAAAAGGAGGCTTCTCTGATAAAATTTTCTTTCTGGGAAGGACATATGAACTGATTCTCATATTATATCTCCAGAGACAATACAAGCTACTCAGGAACTACATCCATGGTTGGTGCAGAAGTTTTGAGGTCTGATGCTTCTTCATATGATTGATACATGGCCCTGGACCTGGAACTTAGTGATATCTATTCACCAGTTCTATCCATCATAGCTGCACTTCCTATGTCCTTATTTATCAACAGCTGAAAAAGATATCCAGTGCACCCTAGGATATGAATTACCTGAAGAAAAGGTGGACTAAGTGCATTAGCTTTCTTAACTTGAACGCAGCCCCCCTCCAACAAAAATAGAACTCACTGAGCCTCTTTTTACTCATGGCCACGAGTCAAAGCTTCAGCGAACTATGTTCAGCCGTACTCAAAGCACAGAGCAAGAATAGAGTTTAACAGTATTATATGCCAAGTTCACATTATGCCGTAATTTTATATATCTATATAACTATATATGTCTATTTAGCAATCTAATTCTAATACAACTACTATAATATTCCCTTTGTATTTTTTAAATGACACTCTTCAAAGCTTATACTTTTTCTGTGATCACATAGCTAAAAATTCTCTAAATCAAAATTTTAATCTCTTTTTGACTAACAAATCTTATGCTATATCCCTTCCACCATGTTGTCTTTATTACACACACACACACAAAATTATAGCTTGAAGTACTGGGAAGAGTGTTTCAATCTGTTATTTTGTTAAATATTAACAAGGAACAGGGCAGTACTTGGTCACCAAATTTTATGAAGAGAAATATACTACCTTTTCTTTATTTCAGAGGCAATAGATTAAGTGAAATCTTAAAGTTGCATTGCTATATTTCTCTACAGTAATTTTTATTTCATTCATTTATTCATTCAGCAAGTATATATTCAGTACTATGTGTATCAAGCTTTGTTCTGGGCACCAGATGTGGAACTGTACCATCATCATGGAGTCTACCTCCTATTGTGTGTAGGTGTATGTGTGTTATCAGGTGTGCCAAAGAAAAGGTGTGTCTTTGAAAAGGCTGTTGGTAGGGAAATAGTAAAAAGTAAGACTGAGAAAAGGTTTGGATCAAGCATAACAAACCAGGAATTCAACAACATACATCAATACATATCATCAAACATGTCTGTTCATTGTTAAACTCTAGTCACAGAATTCAAACCAGAGAGAGAGAGACAGATAGAAAAAAGAAAAGAACAGGCATTATTAGCCATTAGTAGTTGTGGAAGCTTTAAGATTCACATTTTCTTTGTATAAAAATAATATGAATATATTTAGCTTCACTAACTTAAGGTACAAAGAACATCAATATTTGAATCTCATTAGTTGGTTTGCCCAAACCTGAATGAAATCCAAACTCAACACCCATTTTCGAAAAGTACCTCCAGTAACTTCTCTCTGGATTTCAGCCAAGGTTTCTCACATGCACACGTATACTCATGTTTTTTTCAATTTAAAAAAATTCTCTTCTTTTGGTCTGCAACCTTTCTAAATGTGAAGCTATTTAGTTATTTTGAAAGGTAACTATTATATCCAGAGGAACTCAATACCAAAGTGTTATAAGAAACAGAGACAAATGTCACATCATCTCCTTTAACTTCTCCTTTCTTCCCCCCAAGCATCTGCACATTATGTCTTCTTTATTCTTTCACAACAATTCCCAAACTCTTTTGATAACCTTATTCCCATATTTAAAAATGTCTACCAATGGAGCAGTGGCTCAGGGTTACAGCACTTTCCTGGCATGCATGAGGAAACAGGTCAGAACTTCACTACCACACACACAACAATATAGCAAAGCAAGAAAGCCATATGAAAAACTAAATAAACTAAATAAAAATTGATTCTCTTCTCTCTCTCTCTCCCCCACACACTGTCCTTCTCTCTCTTAAAAAAAAAAAAAGAGACAAAAACCTTTATGCACGACAAATCTCACAAAGTCTCAGAAACCCAGCTTACATATCCAAGTTCCTAACTGGAATCTAATTTTGACATGGTTAGGAAAATTTTACTAGGCCTCACCTTTCTCATTAAAATCTTGGGTTTTAAATTTTTATGACTCTTTTTCCTACCCTTGAACATAATTTTGAGGATTGTAAAATGCTCTGAATTTTTAAAAGTAGATAATTAATATTATTGTTTCATGGAATCTTTGTTTTTAATTAAAAAAAAAGTTTTGATGTGATAAAATTTATTTCTCCCTCCAAATTTAATTGTGATCTCTCACTAAAAAGCTGGACAAGTGATAATGGGGAAAAAACAGTCATTGTAAAGTGTTTATAAAATAATACAGATATCAGGAAGACAGATATACATGTCAATGCTATAGAATTAGAGAAGGCAAGTTCCTCTTTACACAGTTAAGGATTTTTTTTAAATTGCCATTTCTTTTCCATAGTAAGAAACTAACTGGTATATTTGCTAAAAAATTAATTTGTCACTGAAGCAAATGGATCTTTGAGTGTTTGGAATAAAAGAAAATTATATAAATTAAATATGAAATATATAACTAAGAAAAACATCAAAGAACTACTAACCAGCATGAAAGTTAGGTTGCACATATGATGCAGATATGAATATCAGTCTACAAAAATAATGACAGAAGCTTTGAAAGAATATTTTCATTGATCTTTCTTTCATAAATTTTATTATACTTATGTGCCACTTGTGTAGCCTGCTGGAAAGAAAGTTTATTGTAGACTTACACCTCCTCATATGATCTCAAGCCTTGATTGTGGCAACAGTACAAATGAAGTCAACAAATTTATAGGGAAGTATCCTTTGATATAAGTAAGGTTTCATGAAATGAAAACATGACAAACCCTCCAGATTGTTCTTAACTATTTATTTCTTGTTTTTAATTTTTAATTAGCACTCTAAAATTATACATAGGAGTTGGGCTTGTCCAAACTAATTCATACATGCATGCTAAGATCACCTGTTTCCACACATGCCACCCAGTTCTGTATCTTTGGATATACAATGCAGAAGTCTAGCATTGGCTATAGTTTGGATATTAAATGTGCCATCTATAAGAAACTTGATCCTAGGGTGGTGGTATTGGTAGGTACTCTTAATGTTTAGGAGGTTGGGCCCGGCAGGAGCTCCATAGGTCACTGGATGCATGCCCTTGTAGTGGATTGTGGGCCTTGGTCACTTCTAGTTCATAAGAAGAGCAGTTTGCTCTGCCATATGCTCCGCCATATGCTCCTGCCATGATGTGACACCATGGCCAAAAGCCCCAAGCAAATGGAAACTTCATCTTGGACTAGAACCATGAGACAAATAGACTTTTCTTTGCACAAGTAAATTTCCTCAAGCATTTTGTTGTAATAATGGAGCACTGACTACTATATTCTCTCTCGTGTTTAATAGGTTTAAGAAAAATTCTTCATTCAAAGGTAATAGCACATCTACAATTTCTTAAAACTCTTAGAAAACAACAAAAACTAAAAACAGCAACAAAGGAAAATGACCTAATATATTTAGGTACCTTATGATTATAATTTAGGATTTGTTATTACTACTGAAGCCAAATGAAAGAAATTTTAGGTAAAAAATAATTCAGTTACTATTTTAATCCATTTGATTGTAGAATCTATAGGCAACCAAGATTTCAGACTCTCACTCTGGAATACTACATATTTTTTATAAAAAATAAAGATACATTGAGAACTTTTATAAATTGTAATTATTATATTTTAAGCTAAATTTCTCAAAATTTCAATGAAGTTCTTAAAAAAGAATAAGTATTACATGTAGCAAATGATATTGAATTTGTAAATATTCATACTTATCCAAATGAATTGCATATTGCTGAGAGAGTTATATTATTGTCTATATATTTGTGAAGTAACATATTTGTTCTTTCTTTGCCTTTACTGCTTATTGCTAGTAAGAAATCAGTTTGGCATTTTTGTTAGGAAGATTGAATCTCACATATGGCAACATTTTCTAATATAATACAAAGTCCACAGGGATTACTGACAAATGTTAAATTTCCAGCTTAATTAAATAAAATGTATTCAAATTAAAATTCCAAAATGAGAGTATCTTGTCTGGTATGTTCAAAACATTGCTGATATTTTGAAACCATTTTACTTAATAAGCATCATGACGAGTTTTCTCCTTAGATAAACTAAAGCATTTCCTAATATTATATTACTCTTACATTTCTGAAATAATATCCATTTGTTTCAACTGTAGTGTTCTTTTAATCTGCTTCTGGATGCTGTTTTAGAATATCTTATTTAAATTTCATTTGATATTTATAAGTAAACTACAGGTCTTTTTATTTTATTCATGTTTTGCATTGATTTTGCTCGCATAATATAAACAGATATTGTCCTTTTCTGATATTCTGGATTAGTTTTTAAATCATCAGAATTATCTTTTCCTTACTTTTGATAAAATTTCTTCACCACACAATGCAGATCGATTGCCTTGTATAGGTGAAGGAATTGATCTGACACTTTCTTTGAAAGTGCTCAGTTTACATTTTCTACTTTATTTGGTGTCAGTTTTGATAAATTTTATATTCAGAGATGACTAAACTTTTAAATGAGGTTTTCAAAATTTTTTTGTATATAGAGATGATTTTAAAAGGCTTTTATTATGCTATTAATTTCCTAGCCCGTTTCTTCATTTTTACTGTACTGGGTCAATTTTCCTATTTTTTATTTCTTTTGATCTTTTTGTTCAAAATGTAACTTCAAGTCTTCTTCACAAAAGTTTCATTTACTTGGTTATTAAATTTTTGCCTTATTTGACTACTATGATTTTCTTTGAGAAAGTCAGTGTTGGATGCTGTGTGTGCTGAAGTGCGCTGTCTCTCTGGAAGGTTGGTGGTTGATGGTTCTCAGCCATTAGTGACACAGTTGAGAGGTGGGAACTAATTAAAGCTAATTGGGTTATGGTGTTAGGTAGTAGCTAGTAATAAGCAGTGAGATGCATGGCAAGGTCACAAGTGTTCTTTGAATTACTTTTGGGTCTTTTGTAAACTACCTTTAAGTGGACAAGAAAACAAACAGTGGTATTTGATTTGTAGAAAATAAACACAATCAAAAGGTGCTAATTGGAAAACACATTTAAAAAAGGATTAATGGAGCTAAATTTTGACAAGGTCCATTGCAGTTGTATAAAGCTAGGAATTATGGCTACAGGGGTCTCTATTCATCTATGAAGGTAGACTCCTTTAGTAGCACAGATATACTATTTAATTTCTGATAAGCTACTGACCCCAATCCCCAATGCCCACATTAACTTGTAGATGAAGCCCCTCTAAATAGAATGGTTACCATGATTGATAGTCAAAAAGAGGACCAACTGAGATTACAAAAAGAAAACCTCTACCACCTGAAGTGAAGGAGGAGATGAACACCTGATTGGTAAAGATTGCTGAAGGAGGAGGACCCCAGTTCTGGTACGCATCAAACTGCAATAAATTGGGAGACAGCATTGTCTCCTTCGTTGTTCTTTGCTCAGAGATGATCCACTTTTTCCCTTGAGAGTGCTCTTTGCCTGAGCCCTCCTTTGGTTTTACTTTATTTTCACCATATTTCCACTCTACTTTTACTTATAGTAAAGTTCTCTTGCATGACTTTTTCTGTCTGAGTTTAAATTTTCATTCATTGGAATAGCAGAACCAAGGTTTGGAGTTTCAGCTCTCCACTTTCCTATGACAATGGGGCTTTGTCCTTATGGACAGATTAATGTTGTTACTGTGGACGTGGGCTAGGCATTGGGAGAGCAGACTTTTTATAAAAGTGAATTCAGGGTTGGAGATTTAGCTCAGTGTCAGAGCGCTTGCCTAGCATGTGCAAGGCCCGAGTTCGGTCCTCTACCAGGAAATAAATAAATAAATAAATAAATAAATGTGAATTAAGCCCCCTCTTGTTGTCCTACCCTCTTTTTCTCATCCTTCTACCTTCAGGATAAGTTGACACAGACATGGGTGTCCTGGTGCCATACCCTTGGACTCCCAACCTCCAGAGCAGTCAGACAAATAAATTTCTAATCATTATAAATTATCCAGTTTCAGGTGTTCTGTTATACAGCAGAGAAGAGACTAAGACACTGTCTATAAATCAAGCACTTGAGAAATACACAGGATATAGGCAGAGTAATGATAAAGATAATGGAAATTAATGGTTGTTACTAGAGAGAGTGTAAGACTAAAAGTGATCAGCTGTGAAACAAATGCTAATAAGGGAGTCATTAACTCTGCTTGGCAGCATCTAAACCATATTCTATGTAGTTAGAAGGGGAAAAGAGACTGAGGGCCAGACCCATGTCTTAATCGTAGGAATAACAGCTCCAAAGATGTTCAAAGTCCCAACATAGACAGGTTTGTAAGCCAAGTTCAGGACCTTATTGGGAAAATAATTGAACTCTGAAAGGAGCATCTGGATGAAATAGCATTCAACAATGACTTTTTAAAGATGTAATCTTGAAAGTCTGGATGTAATTGGAGGGATTTCTGAGCAGTATCTTCTATAGAGAACAAATCCCTTTCCCTGCCATTCCAGCAGTATATTTTTAATTCTTTCAGTATCAAGTTGTCTTTTCCAGTGCATTGACCCTGGGTGGTGTCCTATCTTCAGTAAGCCCCAGTCAGCAAGCACCAAATTTAGTACTGAAAGCTTAGGAGTGATTGGCCTGTCACCAACTGAGAACAACATATTTTTCTCAGGGAGGAAAATAGAGCCAAAATAAAGAAGGAGGAAAACAGAGTTCATCAAAAGCAAACTGTGTCCAACTTCTTCCCAATTTTGCTGGGCATTACTGACAACTGAGGGCTGAACAGTGTCTAATAGCAAGTTCAGAAACTTTCCCAAATTTTATCATTGAAAAACAGTTATATTTTTTCTGGGTCTCAGTGGCTTTGTCTATAAATCAGGATGATATTATTTTCACCATGCACATTCTTATACAAGTTCATAAAACAACTGGTTTGTACAAATGTTATAATGTTAGTATAGAGATAAGGAAAGCTTGCTCACATACTCACAGAAAGTGGGGGCATGAGTCAGAAGAAAAGTTCAGTCTCTGAGACAACTTTGGGAGAATGTTAAAACAGAAGTGAGTAAAGGTTACAGAAACCCAAAAGTAGGAATACCCCGAAGACCTCCAGGGTTGACATTTACTACCTGCCCAAATGCTTTCACATTTTAGAAACTTATTTGTGCTACTTTCAAATTTTGCTCTAATAGAAGAAAGATGTGTAGAGAAATATATGTTCCAAATCATTGCTAGCTGCCATCTCCTATAAGCAACCCCAGGGCAATTCTCCAGCTCAATTCGTTGATCTGGGCACTGAATCCCCAGGAAACTCATGTGTTTACTAAGTCAAAAAGTCTAAACCTCACTGGAAAGCCTTGCCTCTAGGCCTCTCCTCAAGTCCCTGGTCCAGGTGTCCATGATGTTTCACCCCAGGTCACCCTGCTCTTGCTTACCCTTGTCTCACTAGAGACCCAGTTGTCTACAACTTCCATCTCTTGGCTACTGAGTGTCAACTTTTTCCCCCAAAGTAAATCTATTTGTACAGAAAGCATTTCCATTGTTTTTGTACAGTGGTGGTAACAAGAAAGGGAAAGGAAGGAAGGAAGGAGAAAATGATACTTAATTCCTGTAGTAGAGCAATCTGAATTACCCAGAGCTGTATTGACTATTCTAATTGAAACTACTAATTTTGATGAATAGATTGTAACTATATTCACCAGATCTTGCACCTATAAAGAGATTAAAGCATTTTTTAAAGCATGGACTTATTTTCTATGTTTTGAAAAAGAAATCTTCAGGATAAGTCATTGGAGACTAAAGAAACAAATACTTTTGAAATTTACTTTCTTATTGGACCAGTTCCCTCTTTATTTCCTCTCTGGAAGACACAATATGAAAGCTGTTTCTCCTATCATCTTAATGTCAGAGCTGTTTAAGTGATGAGGCGGAAATTTTGGGTTAACTGCCTCCCTGAAGGCTTCCCTTTTGGTGACAGTATTAGGGCCATAACAAAGCATCATGAACTATAGGAAATGTGTTGTATCACAGTTCTGGAAGCTAGAAGTCTGCAAATCAAGAAGTGAGAAAGATGGGTATCTTCTGAGGGTGGCATGGGAAGGATCTGTACTATGTTCCTCTCCTTCACTTACAGGCGGGTTGTCTTCTCCCTATGTCTCTTGGTTGTCTTTCATATGTGTCCATCATTGTGTTCAAATTCCCTTTTATAGGACACAGGTCATTTTGTATTAGGAGCGACCCTGCTCCAAGGTGACTTCATACTAACTGAATTAGTTGCATTTACAATGCCTTATTTCCTACAAATGTCATGTTGTACCATAGTGGAAGTGAAGATTTCAACATTTAGATTTGTGGAGAGACAATACAATCCTTAATAGTGATGTTAAGACTTAATGCAACTTTTAGATGCTTATCAAGGAAAAAGGTAAAAGACAGTAACTTAAAATATGTGCTTTAAAGGAACGAAGTTTTAACTTTATTATTTTGAATACCTAGCTTTGCAATACTGGAAAATTCCTAAAAGCATGAGTAGTTTTTGGGGCACAGATGCATAAACTCTTCTGTGAACTTTGGGTTGTAAAATACATCAATCATGAAGTAGCTCTTCAAATTAGAATACTCATTTATGAAAGACATTTTAACTCTTGAGTTTGTATCACATGATTTAATTTTTTAAATTTTATTTTTACTCTTTCTGATTGATACATAATAATTGTACATAGTTATGGTATACACTGTGGTGCTTTCATTCATATATACATTGGGTAATGCTCAAAATAAGGTAATTAGCATTTAACTGTTATCATTTCCTTATGGCAAGTAGAACCAAAATCCTTTGTTCTAGCTATTTTGAGATACATAATGCAACATTGTTAACTATATTCACCATACTTTTACATAGTGAGTTATCTTCCCAAACAACTAGTCAAAACAGTAATCCTTCTACTCTAATGATAGTCCTGTGATAGCAATAGCAAAAGATATTGAGCATTAGCTCATGGACTTCTAACCCTAATTATAACAAAACCTAATGACTAGGCATAAGTTCTTTCTAACACATGAAACATTATAAATTTTTTTCATCAGCCATAATTTTAAAAAATTTCATCAATCATTTGTTTGCACTAATTGACAAGGAACCAACATTTTGAACCTCTCTGACTTACAACAGCCAATTATTTAGGTAATAAATCATGCAAAACATTTTTAAGTAAAACTTTAGAATTGTAGTTCACTTAAAAAAAAATGCCAACCACTTAGATTTAGGCCTGTTCCATGTAAATTACATATAGAAGAATCAGGAATTAACTGACACACAACTGAGTTATTAGTGTGTAATAGAAGATTTAAAATGCTGCTTTTGAATTTAGACCACAGCTTGAGAATGCTAATAATGCTTTCTCTGTGTTAAATGTGTTAGTAAATTAAATACTATCATGACAGGAAAGTATTAGGGAGTTCAGTACCCACTGCTGTCAATTTTAATTAATGATGGGAACCCATTATCCTTACCCATTCCATTTGTTAAAATTTATCGTGATACCTAAATGCATCATAAGACTAAAAAAACTATTATTCATTATCTTAAAATTTTCTTGGTTACACAAAATTGCTTATTTTAAAACTCTTTATTCAATGTACTTCCTAGGATGTAATCTGCAATTTAAAGGCAAATGGGTTCAAACCTCCTAGCTCATTTCTATGCAGACTCAAATAAGCATGCTATGTAAGGGATATGCTTCCTAGACTACATTTCATAAACACCTAGTATATTAATAAGCCTATATCCTCTGAATTACTCCTTTTCCTTGACACCAGAGAGGGTTTCTGCCCAACTAAGAGTTCTAGCTCCCATACATAAAGTGGACATTTTATATTCCACTCTGTAAATTTTCTATAATCCTAAAAAATAATCCTATCAGATAGACCGTTTGTTTAAAACATCAAATATTTAAATGTTAGAAGTCTATAAATAAACAAACAAATAATAAGATGAATAATTGGTTCATGTAAATGAAATGTCCGGAGATGGCAGGATTTCCAGCCCGTTCTGCATTACCATTGCAATTTCTGTGGTTCTTTCATTCTATGCTTCTTGTGTGCTGTGTTCATTCACACACTGTTTCTACTTTGCTTTGCAGACACCACTGGGGCTTTCCTAGACTGCATGTGTCAGCGCTTCCTCTTCACTATAAGCTGCAAGAACATCTTCCCCGGAAGTTCCAGAGTTTGTCTCCTTATTTCTGTGGATGCAAATGCAGTTATTGCTTCCTATTTCTGGGATGGGCTAATGGGTTTATAGTTGTGTGATCTAGCCTGCATGCCTGATTCGTACCCCAGCACCACATACACAACAAAGTGTTAGAGCAACAAAGGCTGCATGAAAAACTAAATAAAATGAATTTTCTCTTTCTCTCTCTCACTGTCCCTCTCTCTCTCTTAAAAGGAAAAAAGAATATACTGGATAATATAGTAACATAATTCCATAAATGTTATATTCCTGAAAATGCTGTTTATTGAATATAGACGCATATGTAAAAACAATGCAGTTATGGTAAGAGAATATGCACTCTGTACATTTCTCACAATTGGCGCTTCTTCCTGCCTTGGTTAGGATGGCTACCTGTATGGCCTGTAAGTCATTCAGTTCCAAGAAATGCTACTAAGTTTATACTGTAAACACTATTTCTATCTCTTTACAACTTAAAAAAAAATACTCAAATGCCACATTGCCTCTGGAAACCTTCTAAAATTCCAGCACACCCAGGGGAAGCTGTTAGGAATGCAAATCAGAAGTTGACTTCTTTAAAATATCCGGAATGGTAAAGCCTCAGGTACCCATTAATAACAACTGTTCTCCTCCTGATGTTCTGAAGCAATAGAGAAACTGACACAGGAGCCACCTGGGAAGGAAAATCACTACTTGATTAATGGTAACCAGACTGCAGAATGCAGGGTAAGACTAGAACTAAGGTGGAACTCCCTTTGCCTTGTCACCTCCCTTAACAATAGAAACTCTGGAAATACAGATCGGGTTCAACAGATTTGACCAACCAGCAAAAGACTGAAGAGCTTAGAAGTTGCTGACAGCAGGAGTAAGTGCTAACACATCTGCGTAAGTCATGGTGGCAAGCACAAGAGGGACCTCTCTGGTTCTTTCACAGTCACTCATCAGGATATAAGGAAAAGATCTGAGACCAAATAACAGCGAATTTACCCAGATCTCAGGAATCAACAAGGGAGAAAACCAAAGATTTCCATTAATATGCTTTCTTCCTGGGGAATAAAGAAAAATTATCAAAACTAAAATACATGCCTTTCCAAACTGGTACTTGATATATACAAATCAATGAATTTACTTTTTTTTTATTTGAGACAGGGTTTTGTGAAATTGCTTAGGGCCTCAGTAAATTGCTGAGGCTCACCTTGAACTTGTGATCCTCTTATCTCAGCCTCCCAAGTCACTGACATTACAGGCATGTGCCTATACACCTGACTGAATTTTTTTCTTCTTGAAAACCACCCTCCCACAGAGGGTTTTTGTTTTGTTTTGCTTTGTTTTGTTTCTCAATAGGTAAAAGCTAAGAGAGCAGCTATGGAGTCAAATTGATTAGTTTTCTGTCCTAACACCTATCAGTTATGTCAGATTGGGCAAATAACCTATCTAATTCTGAGTTTCCCCATTTCTAAAATACACATAATTATAACATTTATGCCATAATGGGCTTATTGGAGCAACAAGTGAAAAATGCATGTAAGACACATAGGATATCACCTCCTTCAGAGTAAGTTTCTCAAGAATGTTACTGTTTCTTTGGATTCTGTCAAAGAAAAACAAGCCAAGATTTAAAAAGAAGATATTTTATCCAAAAAATTATTGCAATAGAGAAAACACTGTGACCATAACACCTCAAATCAAAACCAAAAATAATTTCCATTAATAACAGGACAGGAAATAAAATCCTTGTGGAAAGCCTAGACAACAAGGAGAAATGATTAGCGGTGTTCAACAAGAGGTCTCTTTGTATGGTCTACTGATGCCCATGAGAAGCTGAGAAGAGCGCATGCTTTTCATGTTTGCTCCGGCTTGGGGATAAGCAGATTCCAGTTGCTTGTAGGAAGGAGAAAACTGACTAAACCTGATTAAAACTTGGTCGAGACAAAGCAGTAAGGAGGAAATTGGTCATTATGAATACTTGGTCATCTCTGGTAATCCAGTTCCAGGTGATCCTCTTCTGGCCTTATAGTTTATGGTCTTTTTGTTGTTCAGACTGGGAATCTTCTTGTACCAAAAGGCTTTGTGCTTGCTGGGTACAATTATCCATTGGTTCTTTGCAGAACTGTGGCAGCTGTGCTCACAACATTCTTCACTAGTTTTGCCTCTGGAATGGAAAGAACACACGAGTCAATGTCTTTACCATCCCATTTCTACACTTGCAGGGAAATGGTGACTTCCATTAAAGAGATCCCATTTCAATTAATGCTTTGCAATAAGTAAAAGAAGTCACTGTGTTCTGTCATAGCAAGATAGAACATCTCAATAGCCCAGATTCTTCTCAATTCTCCCCAAGTAGTTCTCTCGTACTACACTTTAATGCTCACTTGAGATCTTCCTGAATCTTCTGTAGAAAGGGTGGAAAAAATTGCTTAATAAAACACATACCTGAACAATATCAGTTCCCTGTTCTCCATATTTTAATGATGTATATTCTCTTATATTATCCAGGAGCATCAATTTTCTTATGAGACACTGAATATGCAAACAGATGGCTACACAACAAATGACCACAGAACTCTGACCCACAATCTCTATAGAAACCAGTCCAGAAAGCCAAACCACCCAATGCAGTTGTAAGGCCAAGATGGTGAGGATTTATTTGGTCAACAACTGTCAGCTTCCCCAGTTTTTGCCCCTGTTTCCAACTCATCAACTCAGAATCAATGAGGAAAGAGCACAACATGCTCTTTGAACCAATCATGTAGAATAATTGATTTCCAGATACAAGGCTTGCCTTCAGATGCCTCATTCTGCAAAAGAAAAATTGCACTAGAACCTTGTTAAAAATGGCAAAGAAAGTTTTAATCAAGACCGTGCAAAAATGGTCAAAACCATTGCAATAACAGATACTGAGCTGAACTCTGATGAAACCAAATGCTTTTTAAGCAGTGGAATGAGTTAATAAAAAAATACTGGAATACTTTCGGGGGAAGGTACATCAATGTGATTAGGCCATGTGGACTTACAGAACTCAGACTCATACTCTCCTCAGAGACTGGGAGACAGTATCCTCACTCAGTATCTCAAAGAGTTGGCTTCCAAGTCCTTGAGAACGAGTTTTCTTAATTGCACAAGATTTATATCTTAAAGGGACAGAGAAAGAAATTGTAACTATAAATTTTCTAAAAATCAATGTACTAAGAAAAGTGATGTGGGGCGGGTACTTGTAGTTAGAAAGAAGCAAACCTAGGGTTTAGTCGAGCTGAAGAAACCCTGGGCTACCTTGGCAATGCCAACAGCCTCTTGTCAGAGGCCTTCCTTTTCATCAGGAAGTTTTCCCACTCCCCTTCCTAGCTTCCAGTCTCTGCTGAACACAAGTGATGGTGACTGGTTCCCTGGCGATAGCAGGTAAAAATGTCCCTGTGCCCATTTGGGTTGTCCTCATTCATTTCCATACTTGCAATATGAAATTCTGCTACAATGATCTTTAGACATTTCTAGCAATTTCCAAATTTCCACATATGGAGACTAAAGGAATTAAAAGAAAAACAAGTTAAGGGCAATGATATATGCTCATACTTAAAGTCCATAAGGAAGGGATTCTACTGAATTGCAAATTTAAGAATATTATTTCTATTTATATTGGACAGTTGTGAATTTTGAGACCCACGTTTCCACCTGGGCTCACCGAAAAAAGTAATCCTGCCAAATACAATTTATATGTTACGAGTTAATAAATGCAAAATAATAGGTACAGAGAGTTCAAATTGTGGGAAGAATGGATAGATATCATTGAGAAAGTGAAATTTGAGCAAAATCTTACAGGAAGTTAGCCACGCAGCTGTCTGGGGGAATATTCTCTCAAAGTCTGTGTGTGCTTCGTGTGTCTGGGAAATAACAAGGAGACAAGCAAAGTAACAACAGGGTAGTTTGAGGGAGGGGAATGGGAGTGCAGGGAGAATGGGTAAGGTCTGGGAGTGAGCGAGTATCAGATGACTTGGGGTCACAAGATCTATAAGGGCTAATGGAAATGCACTAGCTTTCCCCTTAGAGGAAACAGTCATTGGAGGATCCTGAGCAAAATTATCATTCTAATAATTTTATGTGATAAAGAAGAGCACTCAGCAGGAATAGTCAGGGTACCTGACCTCTCTCCAATGCTGGCCTACCCCAAACCTGGAAGATGTACTCTTGCCAGACACTACTAGTGTAGGGTTCTTGCTGAAAGATGGTGCTGGGTAACCTTATTACCTCTTATCACTTGAAAGAATCTCTACTAAGTGGAAAAGTCTATGCTGAACTGGAAGAATTCCAGTTCCTCAAATGAGTTGGGGATTCACCAATGTTATGTTAAGCCCACTTGAAAACTAACCCAAGTGCCCTCTCCTCTGTTTCCCTCATCTTGATAAATTTTCCACAAGCTTTTATTTTCTTCTCTTTTAATTTTAAGCTTAATTCTGCTGCAGATTTCTATGTATAAGAAAATTACTGGCAAGAGAGAGAAACTATTACAGAGAAAGCACATTTTGATGGCTTATGTAGGATTATTTCCAAAAGGTAATGTAGATTCCTCTGGAAAAGAGAGGATCACAATTCTCCAGAAGCCTAGGGTGTTAAGCCCATTATCACATTCTATGTGATACTATTAGCATAACAAAGTCAATCAATGCATTTTGGTCAATAACTCTCTCAACTATTAGCAGGGAAAAAATGTGAGCTTCTAAATAAAATATCTTGAGTTAGATAAGATGCTCATTATACTGAGAGGAGCAATTTGCATGTTAGCACAGAAATTGGATAAGGCTTTTAAAAACCCTCTACAGTCTCTAGTTAACTTGATTGTAAAGGATATAATCATTGCCTCTTTTCTGTAAATTGCATTTAATAATTCCGCATTCTCCCCACCATTTTCCATTAAAAGACAGAGAGAAAGTATAAAAATTGAGAAAGTAAGCAAGGGTTTCCTTCTTTTTAAAAATGTTGTCAATTTTCTGTGCATGCTGTACAATGCAGAGGCAGATGTTTCTCTTTGCCAGAGATAGTGGGGGGCTCCCTTTTAAACTTAGAAAAATCTCAATGTGGTTGATAAACAAAATTCCCAGAAAAAAGAGACGACTGTAAGGGCTCAAGGCCATGCTTCGAAGCTGTGTTAAAGTCAGAGAACACAGAGCATGTCCTTTAAAACATGCCCTCTCTCTCACAAGTTAAGAGTTTCTAATCAATTCCAAAAAGTAGAGAAAGCAATGGGGGGGGGGGGGCAATGGTTGCCACTCCTATAATAAGAAGCCTAATTTTATGCTATTATCTGTCTGATGGTTTAAGCAGAGTACAGTGACACTGATCTGCAAATGTGAGCATGAAGCAGAACAAGAGAGTGTTTGTAAGAGGAATAATTTCAGGCACCCATGAGGTTTCACATAAAACTCATTTGCACATAGACAGGGCTCTCTTATGGTTGATGGATAAATGTAATTCTTAGTTAACAGTGGCTTTTTTTTTAACTTACAATGACTCTAAGACAGAATAATAAAATCCAGACTAAAATTGCTTTAAAAATTGAGCAATTTTTAAATGAATTGAATTTCTAAATGATTAGAAAGTGATGGTGGATGGTTCCTTTAAATCACTAATGACAGATACTCTTAGTCATTACTACAATATTTAATATTTATAAACAATATCACCCAATCAATCCATGTTACCCAATGAAGCAATGTTGCCCAAAGAATATATGCCCATGTGAAAAGGGGTCATGAGTTTTAATCAATCTATGAGAGCTTTCAATTACATTCCACATGAGAGATAACACATATGAACTTTAATCTTTTAAGCATGATCTTTCTGAAAAGGAGAAAAGGGGATAAAATTTGAAACAAGATCAAAGCTGATTAAAAATGTACTGGCGCCATCTGGTGACTGAAATAAAAATCATTATGGCCTTCAGCAGTCAAATGAACTTTTCCTTTTGTGGGCTTAGTGTAAAGCGGTTATGGCATAATTAAGACATAATTCTTGGAATGAGGCTCACTTTACGGCTAATACCCAGATGTGAATATTTAACATTTGGATTAGAATTCAATGAACCTAGAAAAGTGAGGCTGGTTGAAACAGTGAGTTTGCCATTACGCATATAGTCAAACATTTCTAGAACAAAATTTATGTTTCAACTCAAGAATCCACATAAGCCCTGCAGTTCTCCTCTCCAATTTTCTTAAGAAAACCTTCCCTGAAACAAGAGAAGTGTTCCTATCTTTTTGGAAGCAATGTCTCTATAAAAATATAGAAGAAGCAGATGGGGAGCATATTTTTATGGAAGGAATTTTGAGGCTTATAATGCTAATGTGCTAAGATAAATTTAGCAACATATATATATATATATATAAACTCTAAATAATGGAACTTAAGTGGTTGGAAATTTATGCACAAATCTATTAATAGGACTTGAAAAATAAACTGCACTTCATACTGTTCAGCAGCTGATTTTTACTATATCTATGCATTACATGTAATAACTCACCCTGTTCCCTGACTTTCCTGGTATTCTTTGAGCTATGGAGATTTCTGACACTTTCAAAGACCAACAGAATATTTCACCAATGAAAATTCTTATGACTCAGGAGCAGTCAGCCTCTGATGTCAGGAATTCATTAAACTTCTCTGTATTGTGTCTATATTTCTGAGTCCTAGTGTAGCGCTTATTTCATATGCATAAACACATTCACCAAGATTTCAGCCAAGCTTCTTCCCTACAATTAAGCAAGATGCAGCACATAACCCAGCCATAAAGAACATGAAAACACAAAGTTAGATCTCTCTCACCATATAAATTAAGAAATATTAATAGGATAATAAAAATTGAACTTTTATTAAAAGACAAAAAAAATAGTGAAAATTTTGGGTCTTGAGAATGGTAGACTTTTAAATATCTAATAATAGATAACTGAGTTCATTGCTTCAAAATAAATGGTGTCAGCTGGATGTAGGCATTTAATTTTATTTGCTTTCCATCTGCAGCCCCAAAAAATTATCTCTACCAGAAAAGCACTGGACAAAGAGACACTAGAGAAGCCAGGCAACTTTATCTTCCTTGTGTCTCATGAGAAAACTGATGGATGTGGCAGAGGACAGGACTGGATGCTTGGACTTGGCTGTATTCGTTCCCAGCAACCCGCTGTCGCCTCACAGGTACAGCAGATTTGGTGCAGCAAGGAGCAAAAGAGGACTTTAATATGATTCAGGCATCCAAAAAGGTGCAGGAAAAATGATACTATTTATATCAAGTCATGAATTTCCAAAGTTGCTCATGGACTTAAAGCAAGATCAATAATTCAGAAACAATTTTTCCCCTGGAATTTAAGAATAATTATGTTAGATGCACTAAATGTCTACTGTGTTCTAGGAATAGCTCAGTGATGAAAAAGTTATGCTACTTGCATAAAATCAGAACCCACATAATTCAAGACTAAATCTCTTGTAGCAATAAACATAAAAATATCTTCCTGTAGTACATAAATTTGCAAGAACTAAAGAGTATTTTCTGCTTTGAGATATGCATTTACTGGTTAATAAAAACTTCATGTAGAATTTTTTTCATTTTTTTGTCAAACATCAAGAACTCTGTATTCTAAAACAAAAAATAAATACATCAAAGGCTTGAAGCACCAACTTAGTCTCACAATGATGTTTTTCAAATTTCTGCATGATCTGTGCTTGAATGTAAGTTGAT
>PVKS010022547.1:0-33608 GCA_004027875.1 Aplodontia rufa | reverse complement strand
TTTCAGGAGGGCAGATAGGCTGCATATTCAAGGAATACTTCACAGGAAAGGCCAGCTGAATAATGGCAATGTCATTAGTCAGCTCTTGAAGGTCAAAATTTTGATGAACAAAAATGTCTTTAACTGGAACCACAACTGCATTCTTATTGTCATCATACAGCTGATTGTGTCCCAGCATCACCATGTATTCCCTGTGGCTATGGTGAGAGTACATGGTCATCAAAGAGACCCAGAGGGTCCACCCTCCCTTTCCACACAGTCCAGCTTCTTCCCAGCCTGGTTCTATCCTCCTCTGCCAGCCATCAGCCACTCCCTCTCAAAAGCCACCTCCCTGCTCCTAGCCACTGTGGACAGAAGTTCTCCGAGTGCAGTCCCCAGGCCAGCATCACCTGGGAAACTGTTAGAAATTCAAATTTTAAGGTGTCATAGCAGACCAAATAATAACCCATGTGCTTTTTTCTTTTTCTTTCTTTTTTAAGAAAGAAGGACAGTGGGAGAGACAGAGAAAGAGAGAAACAACTTTATTTAGTTTTTCACATGGCCTTCATTGCTCCAACACTTAGTTGTGTATGTGGTGCTGGGGTTTGAACCCGGGTCCTCGTGCTTGCCAGGCAAGCGGCGAAACCACTGAGCCACCGCTCCAGCCCCCATGTGCATTTTCTGATAGGAGGAAACCTCAGAGATGGGGACAGGGCACAGCCTAATCAGGGGCCCAAACCCCTAAGATCCAAATACTTACATATAAACACAGTGGGCAGCTGTCAACACTAGCTGATTGGAGATGAGGGAGCCTCTTCATAGGTGCACATCATAGGACTGCAGGTTCACCTGCCAGGGCTACTTCCTCTCTGGGGCTTCTGTTCTGCCGATTATCCGCATAACTCTCTGCCCACATGCTGGATGGTTCTGTAAACAGGGGACTAGAAGTGAAGTCACTGCCCCCCAACCCCATGCCCACCATACACACATGACAGGCCTTGGGAGGTCCTCCCACTCCCACCTCAGGAGGGGATCTGACTCCATCCTCCCCAGCCTGGCCATCTTCCCTGTCACCTCCCAGGCAGGCCTGGACAGCCCTGGTCCCAGAAGCCACCTGTGGGAAGCACTTCTGTGTGTCCAGAACAGTTCCCATGGTACTGCAAGACTCCTCTCACTGCGGACTCTGAAGTAGTCCCAGATCCTGGGGCCCCTGAGGAGGCTGGAGACTCAGGAGCTACCCCAGGACCCAGAATCTTTGGGAGTTTGAGGTTCCTGGGTGGTGCCCGGGCCTCTGGGATTGCAGGAGTGACTTTGGACTCCTCTTGTGGTCTGTAACCACCACCCGAAGAAGAGCGCAGCAGGACAGCACAGTCGACCAGCCCACGCCATCTCCCACGTGCCTGCCTGTCCCCCAGCCCCCGACTGTCATCCCACCTACCCTGCCACCACCTGTGACTGCACCCGCGGTGGCCTCACTGAGCAGAGGCTGGAGGAGCTGAAGCCAGAACAGGAGCACCAGGTAGCTGCCTCCGCCACGGCCGCTGCGGGATGCCATCCGCCTGCCAGCCCCTGCTGCGCCCCCGCTAGGTGTGGCTTCTGCGGACCGCGTGCGTGCGCATGGCCCATGGCCCCCTGGGTCCCAGGCCAGGCCAGGCTGGAGTCACCCGCCCAGCGACCCCGCGAGGCCCTTCTGAAGGGAGTCTCAGTGTGTAAGAATCTAATGAGTGTGTTAAACACCAAACCCCGCAGCTGACGACCACACTCCACAGCAGTTCTCCAATTTTCTTTTTAATGTCTGGTTGGTAAAATAATACTGAAATCAACACCAGGGAAGTAATATGTAGCTGTAAACCATGAACCCTGGCCATGCATGTAACTACGGTCCGACAGGCTAAAGAACTAGTTCAGTTCCTCAAGCCTGTCACCTACCCACCCACCCGGTAGCTTTTGCCTTCCACTCCCAAAGGTAACCATTCATCTGACCTGTATGGAATTCCTCAGTTTCTAGATGGTTCCTGCTTCCCTGCACACTGCAGGTTGGTCTGGAATGAATCTTTTTTATGTGACATATCCACGCACACACCTAGGACTACACTTTCCCCCTTGGTCCCTCACACCTCCTCTGTTGATCCCTAGAGGTCAAAATGGCATAGTAGAAACAGGCACTTCCCACTGACTCTGCTGTGGGAATTTGAATGACAGGAATACAGCTTCATTAGGAAGAGGGGTGTGTGAACAAAACCATTATCAATCATTATGTGCCTGGCAGAGATTTGGAGAAGCCCAGATATTCTGGAGTAGTGAACAGAGGACATAAGGAAATGCACTGGAACCTGGCAGGGGCAACACAGAGGGAAAGCAGACATATGTGCCACCTAATATGTCCCTGTTCCTCACCTTTAAAGAACTGAGGTGGAGATCCAGCTCCAGGAGTTCATGCTGAATCTTGTTCCTACGGGAACTTGGGGTCCTTAGCAAATACTTACACTAGGTCTCAGCCAGGGCTTCCGTATGACCTAAGGCACACCTGGCATGATGGTGATCCCAAAACAGGTACAGAGAATAGTGGATCCAGGGATTCCTTCAGGGGTACAGAGGGCAGTGCAACCTGCTCTCCCTCTAGTCCTGTGGTGTGCAGAACAGATAGGGGACACCGACCAGGCAAGTGTGCTTATGTTGGGGACAGGATAGCACAATCCAAATTCTATATATTTTTAATTTCTTTGACATTATCTTACATATTGGAGGGAATCACTGTGACATATTCATGCATACATAGATAGTGACAAAGCAAGTTAAGCCCGATGCTGGTCCAGGATCTCCCAGCTTCATCCATTCCCCAATCTCTTCTCTCCTCTGTAAATCGCATGCTATAAACAGAAATGAGCATGTATATGTACATTAAGTATTGAAATTTCTGAGTTTATACGCCTGCCTGAGTACAGTTTGGCTTCTCATGGGAGTCGAGTGTACCCAGTTGTATTGATAACCCCTCCTCTTCCCTTCCCGCTCCCTTCTCACCCCAACTTCATAGTTATGGTTCCCCCAGCTCATGTGAAATTTCACCTGTGGTGAGTTTATCAACTAAACATAGCCAACTTTCATCCTATCTTAGGTTTTACTCTAGATTCCACATATGAGAGAAAACATTCAGCCCTTTAGTCTCTGTGTTTGGGATATTTCACTCAGCATGATTTTTTATATTTCCATTCATTTTAGCTGCAAAAGTCATGATATTGCTCTAATAGCAGAGTAGAACTCCATTGTGTGTGTGTGTGTGTGTGTGTACACATATATATTTTTGGGGATATATATATAAATATATCTAAAATACATATAAATATATTCCAAATTCTTTTTGAGTTCCGTGACACAAACAATGAGCTGAAAAGGATCAGGGGAAATTGATTGGGCAGGATTACATTCAGGGTCAGAGACTTGGATATTCATATCTGGGTGATGGGCAGGCTACAGAAAAACCGCTGTGCACCATCCCCCCAAAGAGGTCTGTTACCCTGCCCTGGGAGTCAAACTCCTGGGAGACACTGGAAACCCAGATGCCCAGCCAAGACAGACATCTACACAGCACTGGGTGTGCAGGATTTAACCCCTCCAGAGTACACCTCCAAACAAAGGTCCAAAAGTCCATTTAGAGCTTGACTCCAGCAGCCAGCACTTCCCAAATAGATCTCTACACCACCTCCAACCAGCAAGAACAGCAATCTTGGACCTTTGTTCAAAAGCCACATAGAAGGCACCTCCAGTTCTATCCCCCTGCACTGGGAGCAGAAAACCTGAGAGCCATTCAACAGCTGCTTCAGCAGGCAGGGTGGTAAAAAAAATCAAAAAAAGGGTTTTGCTTTAATATCACTCAGCCCTGGCACCCTCTAAGAGGTGCATGACCCAAGAAGCAAGGGCAGAATGACAGTCGGGAAGAGGATGTAAATACTCAACTTCAGCTACCTCCATGGGAAAATCTAAGCATTTCTAATTAAGACATTTTGGTTTTCTTTTAATTTTTGTTTGTTTGTTGGTTGTACCAGGGGTGAACCCAAAGGTGCTTAACCACTTGGCCACCTCCCTAACCCTTTTTTTCATATTTTATCTTGAAACAGGGTCTCACTAAGTTGTTTAGGACTTGCTAAATTGCTGAGGCTGGCTTTGAACTCGAGATCCTCTATCATAGCCTCCCAAGATGCTGGGGTTACAGGTGTGCCCCCCTGCACCTAACTCTATTTCTTTAATTATTAATATGCTTTCATCATTGTTCTTGCTATATTTGATGATGAACTCATATATACCTATACACAAACGTTTCTGAGTTATCACCCCCATTTTATCATTTCTTCACCTTTTATTATTTTTCTCTGTTTTTTCTAGAGGTAGTGATGCTCTATTTTGGTATATCTTTGTTTCTGGGTTTTTTGTTTGATTGATCTTAATTTTTTGGTGTGTAGCTTCATGTTTGTTATTGGAGGTTGGTGTTGCTTTCTTCTTTTATTACTTGCACACTCCTCTCCCTCTAATAGCAAAATATCTTGTTCTCTCTTCTACTTCTTCACTGCTGCCCTCTTTAAGGCCTTCGTGCAGGACCGTGCCTCCACATTCTCTCCTCTCAACATGTGAATATTCCAACTTTCCTTTTGCCATCACATCTGAAGTAAAACCAAACTAAAATCTGTAATTCATTCAATAAATCAAAAGTTCAGGTAAGGACTGGAGCAGTGGCTCAGCAGTTGCAGCGCTTGCCTGGCATGTGCGAAGATGTGATTCTCAGGCCTCAAAAACAAACTATATGATCTTGAAAATAATGTCAACATTAAAGAATGATATTTATTTTTATATTTAAAATTTATTAAAGTATCAAGTAAATTATAATTTGAGTCTGAAAGCACATAACAAAAAATGTAAGGGTGAATGGCTATGAAAGGCTGACACAGGGACATTGCACAAAGAGATGAAGAATTACAAGGACAGGCTCTAAGAGAATAGACTAAGATTGGAAAGCCACAACCTTTTAGTTTGCTTAGGAGAGAGAAAATGGCAGTGCGAAATCCTCAAGTGGCTTCAGCACAGGTGTGACACATTCCATAAATATTGATATTTAGACACCATGGCCAGAATACTCAAGAAACCGGGGATACCATTAAGAGATCAAATCTAAGATCATTGGCATAGATGAAGGAGCCAAAATACAAACTAAAGGAACACAGAAACTTTTCAATGAAATGACATCAGAAAATACTACAAATCTCAGGAATAAGATAGAAATCAAAATATAAGAGGTATTTCGAATCCCCCCCTAATATACAGAAGAAGGACAGAATTCTAAAAGCTACAAAGACAAATGGCAGGTCACATTTAGAGGTAAGCAATTGGAATTACTACTGATTTCTCAGCTCAGACCCTAAAAGCCAGGAGCACTTGGAATAACATATACCAAGCCCTGAAAGACAATAGGTTCCAACCAGGATTGTTATATCAAAAAAATACAGAAACAGTCATTCAAAATTGAAGATGAAATTTAAAACTTTCCATGAGAAGTACAAATTAAAAGAATTCATAACCACTAAGCCAGTACTACCAAAGTTATTCAGTGAGCTATTTCATACAGAGTAATTGAAAAATAAATATGAAGCCAGTATATGGATGAATCTCGCTAGAATAGTCAATTAAAGGAGACTTGAGTCTGAATTAAGCATCAGAAATAAGTCAAAATGACAGGAAATAAAAATTAGCTCCCTATAATAACACCGAATGTAAATGGTCTAAGGTTAGAAGGATTTTGCCTCAATATTAGTGAGGCTACATATGACAAATCCAATTTCAACACCATACTGAAGGGAGAAAAATGGAAAGCATTTATTTTAAAATGAGGAACATGACAATGGTTTCAAATCAGGAATGACACTCTTATTCAATACAGCTCTTCAAACTCTAGCCAAAGCAATGAGGAAAGAGAAGGAAACTAGAGGGAACCAATAGGAAAAGAAGTCAAATTATCTCTGCGTGCTAATGATACGATCCTGTATTTAGATGACCATAAAACTTGAACTTTCTACCAGAAGACATGAAGCGTGGAAAGCTGAGCGATGTAGCAGGACTCCAGACCAACATACAAAATCTAATGGCTTCCCCACATTCCGAAAATGAGCTGGCAGAAAAAGAAACTGGGAAAACTATTCCAGGCACAATAACCTCGAAACAAATACTTGGGAATAAATCTGAGGAGGTGAATGACATCTACAATGAAAGATTTAGATCACTGAAGGAACAAAGAAGACCTTAGAAAACTGGAAAAAAACTCAAGAAGAAGCGAAGATGGCAGAGGGAGGCACCTCAGCCATCTGGGGTCTGGTCTCTGGGCTGTGGCTGGGCCCCCAGGAAGCCGACTGCCTCTGCTGGACCATGCAAGAAACCTTATCACACAGGAAGAACATTTTCCTGACGTTTAGATACTTTTATATTCATCTCAAAACAAAAACCTGATTTCAGGACGTGGCAGGTATTTCTACGTTGTCTTTAGAGCAGGTAGCCCTGCTTCTTTTATCCAGCCACCTGCCCAGTTGAAACATGGATGCCTTTCTAAACATCTTACTTGGTTCGGAATGGAAAAGACCACTTTTCTTTAGTTCCCCCTTTCAGATTCAACACAAAAACAAGACCCTAGGATGTACTTAACCTACTGATTTTTCCAGGAAGAAAAAAAACAACTGATATGGGTCGTCTTCTACAATTTGCTGAATTATCAAGAAATTATTTTGCAAGCTGAAGGCTGATGTTTAATTTGAATAGGTGCTTAGGCCATGGTATTTATGAATTCTTTGCCTTTTGCTCCAAACAAGAAGACTAAATAAATGGCAATGTGGATGACTTCTGGTTTTGGCCACTATTATGATAAGCACCTTTTGAGACTGCAGCAGTAAATTCCAAACATGTGTTATAATTTGAAAAGAAAGAGATGTTAGGGCCGGAGCAGTGGCTCAGCAGTTATGGCGCTTGCCTGCCATGTGAGAAGACACGGGTTCTAACCCCAGCACCACATATACAACGACATGTCAGAGCAACGAAAGCCACATGAAAAACTAAATAAAATTGATTCTCCCTCTCTCTCTCACTGTCCCTCTCTCTCTTAAAAAAAAAAAAGAAGATGTGATGGATCCTATATAGTATAATCTGCCTTCAACTTTGGACAGAGAAGAGTAGAAGAAAAATTAGAAGTTTCCATATAATTCCTTTCTCGACTAAGACAAAGAATCAGAAATGTCTTACGTAGCACCATCTGACTGCTTTGGAATTTTATATTACATAGTTCCATTTTTTATAAATCATAAGTAACTCTTTTCCTTCAACCCAGATGGGTATCAGATTTATTTTTCTAGGTGAAAGGAATAATGTTAAACTTAAAAGGCTGGGACTCAGGTACATTTCCCAAGTTGGAAATGAACTGTCTCATCAGCAAATGTGTTTGTTTGTTTGTTTGTTTGTTTGTTTTAAGAGAGAGGGAGAGAGAAAGAGAGAATCAATTTTATTTCATTTTTCATGTGGTTTTTCATTGCTTCAAGACTTCACTGTGTACATGGTGCTGGGGTTTGAACTAGTGTCCTTGTAAATGCCACGAAAGCACTGTAACCACTGAGCCACAGCTCCAGCCCTGCAAATGGGTCTTTCTCAGAAGCAATGTTCCCAATTCTGTGGTTGGATCATTGTAGATTGAGAAGAAATTCAGGATCTGAAAAAAACCTCAAATAAGAAAAATAATTCTAATAAGAAGTATGGATCATGTGTTTGGTTCAATGTAGATTTAGAAGAATTCATGGTTGGAAAAAAGTCAAGAAACATGGATCTTCCTTTTTCCCCCCCTTTAATACAATGAACAGACTTTAGTGGAAAACTTCCCTTGCTTCCAAACAAATAGAGGACCATTGAATGAGATGTCAAGCATTTCATAAGAAGAATGAAAACTTTATTAATGACTCAGTAGATAAAGATAAAGAATTTTAAACTTATTGGATGATATTAAGAACAGGTAGTGTTAAATCATATCAGTTTTCTGGAATGGTTGCTGAGGGCTAAGTTTGCTATGATGCTGGGAACGTAGGGCACATTTACCAAAACTCAAGAGTGATAGAAATTGCCAAAAAATGGGAAATGTTGTGCTTCCTATAATTTGATTGGTGAACTAATTTGATTTAGAATTTAAAAAAATCTTTTTCATTTAAAAAATGGAAAGAATTCTCATGTTCTTGGATAGGCAAAAGTAATATTATCAAAATGACCATATTACCAAAAGTGCTGCACAGGGTCCATGCAATCCCCATCAATACACCAATAACATTCTTCACAGAACTAGAAAACACAGTCCTAAAATTCACACAGAAAAATAAAAGACCCACAATAGCCAAAGCAATACCAGGCAACAAGAGCAATGCTGGAGGCACCACAAGCCTGATGTAAAATTACACTGCAGAACAATAGTACAAAAAGCAACATGGTTCTAGCAACAAAACACACATGAAGTCCAATGGAATAGAATAGAAGACACAGAAAAAGACCCACGTAAATAGAGCTGCCTGACACTTGACGAAAGTGCCAAAAACAGTTGCAGAAAAGACAGTCTTTTCAACAAATGCGCTTGGAAAGCTGGTTAACTATATGTAGAACGAAACTCGATCCTTATCTTTTAAGCTGCACGAAGTCAACTCCAAGTGGATCAAAGACCTGGGAATTAGACCAGGACTGTGCAACTGGTAGAAGAAAACATAAGCTCAACTGTCCAACATCTTGACATTGGTACTGACTGCCTTAACAAAACCCCTAAAGCTCAAGAAATAAAACCGAGAATCAATAGGTGGGATGGCACGAATTAAAGATTTTATGCACAGCAAAGGAGTGAAGTAAGACAAGAAAGAGCCTACAAAATGGGAGAAAAACTTCCTCAGCTAATCCTCCAAGAGAGGAATAACATACAGAATATACAACAAACTCAAAAAACTTAACACCAAAAAACTCAAAAAACCCAATCCATAAATGAACAAAAGACATTTTTCAAGAGAAGAAATACAAGTGGCCAACAAATACATGAAAACATGTTCAACATGGGGGTAGGGATTAGGGTGGGTAATTGGGGGACTCTTGGGGGTAAATCTAATTTTCAGAATTTATATATATTATATTATTTTATTAGAAACTTATTTGATTGTTCAACAAATAAATTTCTGAATAAAATTTAAAAAAAGAAAATATGTTCAACATCTCTAGCAATCAGGGAAATACACATTAAAACTACATGGAGATTCCATCTCTCTCCAGTTAGAATGGCAATTATCAAGAATACAAATAATAAATGCTTGTGAGGATGTGGGAGGGAGTAAAGACACACTGTTAGACAGACTGCAAACTAATACAAACACTTGGAAAGAAGTATGGAGATTCCTCAAAGATCTATGGAACCACCATATGACCCAGCCCATCCCACTCCTTGGTATTTATCCACATGAACTAAAATCAGTATCCTATATTGATGCAGGAACATCAATGTTTATAGCAGTTCAATTCACATCAGCCAAGTTATGGAACCAGTCCAGGTGTCCATTAACAAATAAATGGATAAAGAAAATGGGGTCTATACACACAATGGAGTTTTACTCAGCCATAAAGAAAAATGAAATTATGGCATTTGGCAGCAAATGAATGGAAGTAGAGACACCAACCTAAGTGAAACAAGCAGACTTAGAAAGTCAAGGGTTGGGGCTGGAGCAGTGGCTCGGCGGTTACGGCGCTTGCCTGGCAAGTGCAAGGACGCAGGTTTGAACCCCAGCACCACGTACACAACCAAGTGTCAGCAACAAAAGCCACATGAAAAACTAAATAAAATTGATTCTTTCTCCTCCCTGCCTCTTTCTTTCTCTCTCTCTCTCTCTCCCCCTCTCTCTTAAAAAAAAAAAGTCAAGGATTGAATATTTTCTTTCACATGCAGAAACTAGAGCATAATAAGGGGGGAAAGCAGAGGGAGACATCATGAAAATAAAAGGGTGATGAATGATGTAGAGAAAATGGATTGAGTCAGAAGTAGGAGGGAGAGGAAGAGGCAGGTACTATGGGGCGGAAATTGACCAAATTATGTGATGTACACGTGTGAACACACCACAGCGAATTCCACATTTATGTATACCTACAAAGCACCAATTTGAAAAAACAATAAATAAATAGGAGGAAGACCAGTAGAATATAGGAAGGGGAACAGGGCAAGGGAAGTGGTGAGAGAAAGAAGGATGGGGGACTGAAGGGGAGCAAATTAACTTCTGGCATGTATGATTATGTCAAAATGAACTCCACTACTATGTGTACCTGTAATGCACTAATAAAAATATTCAAACTGTAAAAAGGGGAAAGAAATAATATGAGTATTCATTAATCAATCATTTATCCATCCACAAAAGAATTCCGGAACTCACACATTGGCCTAGGCAGCAGCTACCGGATGGAAGGTTGAGCACGACTAGACAGAAGCCCCTGATCCTGAGCAACAAACAAACTGTCACCCAGTGGAGACGCAGAAAGAAACAGGTTCGGGGCCTCCAGGGTGAGAGCAGCCCAGAGAAAAGCACATTTCATTACGCAGCCCGGTGCGGGAGCCAAGCCTTATACTGGGTCTCAACCAAGGAGAGGAAGGAAGGAGGGAATGAGAAGCATACCGAAACAACATGAGAAGCACAAGGAACAATATGGAACAGACCCAGTGAGCTGCTTCTGAACGTGACCTAGGACTTACTGGGTTGAGCTGTAACCCGGTGGCATTTGCAAAGCAGACTGTCCCAGCCCCAGGCTGCCTCAGCTAGCAGGTGAGGCTGTCTCAGGCTGCCTGCAGATGCCCTCTGATACGGGGGAGCTCTGGCAGTGGACTAAGGATGTCTGTGCAGGAGGCAAAGGCTGGGGGATGATCAGCAGCTGGCCTGGAAGCTGGCTGGGCCCCTGCCTGGCAACTGGGAAGAAGAGCCTGTGCACGCCCCCTCCTTTCTCGCTCTTTCTCTCTCTCACACATACATGACAAAGTATCCCTCTTGCCTAGGCTCCTCCATCTGGGTCCTATGATCTGTAGGCTTAAGGACCAGCCCAAAGCCCATCCTGTCTCTTTAGGGCATGCCTGGTACAACAGCAAGGTGAGGCCCCAGGGGTGTGAGGTGCCACATACCAGCCTCTGTCCCTTGTGCCCCTGAGCTCCCGACTGCAGAGCTGCTAAACTCAATGACAAAACTCTAGCCTATAGACTTTGTGTTAGTCAGTGTTCATTTCTATGACCAAAATACGTGACAGGGACAACTGAGAGAGGAAGGATTAATTTTGGCTCATGGTTTCAGAGTTTTGAGTCCACAGTCAGTTTTGGGTCTGACCTGAGGCAGAACAGCAAGGTGGAAGGGTGTGACGTGGGAAAGCTGCTCAGCTCATAGCAGCCACCAAGAAGAGAGAGAAAGGTGCCAGGAACAAGATAGGATGCCCAAGGACACACCCCTAGAGAACTCCTACCTTCAGCCAGGTCCCAACTGCTACAGTTCCCAATAATGCCTCCATGCTATTAATCCATTGATGACGCCCAAGTTCCCATGATCCAATTATTACTTAAAACCCCACCTCTGAATACTGTTGCATGGGGACCAAGCCCTCCACATCTGAGTCTTTGGGGACAAAGAAACAAACCATAATAGATGCTGATGGTACAATCAGGAAAACAGCCACAGGACCCACTAGATTCAACCTCCAATCATTTTTCAGTGGGGGCTGGCAGAGTTCATATCTCTGGCTCTTTCAGGATTAATGGAGACTGAAAATTGCATCCGTAGCTAAAAAAGGACACAGTTCTAACACAGAAGAGGTTGTGTTTAATCAAACACCCCAAGCGAGCAGAGGTCCAAAACATCCTGGGCTCTCTCCAAACATTTATTCAGTTTATATGTGAAAGCTCTACATTCACAACTCTCAACACAACTTGGGGTGTCCCTGATGAGGTCATTCAGGCACAGAGGAAAAGGGTGCCAGACTGAGATGCCCAATGAGGCCTGGGTGCCACGGGCTACCCACTCCTAGACAGAACCACACTGGGGTACAGGGCAACCCATGCCAGCCTCAGGTAGCCAAGCCACATGTGGAAGTCCCAGGTCTCACACCTCTGCAGGAACCTGGCAGCACCTCCCTCGTTCCCTCTGACAGTTCCCCTCCCAGTTTCCAGGAGACCCTGAAACCAGGCCAGGCCTAGTGCTTGTTTCACCATGATGATGTCTCTCCTTTTTCAGATGTTCTCCAAGGTGTCCCTGAGTCACCATGCTCCCACGGCAGGCCTGCTTGCTCTACAGCTGCAATTAAACACCTTCCTATCCACCAGGTAGAGCATGCGCCAGGCACAGGGTTGGCCAACACAGGTGAGCAAAGAACCAGTGGGGTCACTGCCAGCTGGAGTCTCTCTGCCATGCTCCACTGTGAGTCTCACCAGGGCAGATGAATTCCAACCAGAATATGAACAAAATGGATTGAGAAAGAAAGGGAGATCAACAGAGAGGCCTAGTGGAAGACACAGAAACAGGAGGGGAGTGGGCAGGGGTGATCACAGGGTCACCACAATGAACAGGGGCAGCATAAGACATATGAGTAGCACACAGAAACCCCTGGAATATATATGAGAAGACTGATTTAAAATATCGTGGACCCACTTCTTATACTGGATGACATCTGTATAAACAGCAGGAAGGAGATTGTATCCGCACCTGTAGCCCCAGCTCACAATCCCCAATTGGATCCATGTGTTGTTAACTTCACAGGCAAGAGGGCCCCCAGAATCTCCCTGGAGAAAAAACAGAAACACACTGCAGGGATAGAAGAGAGACCTCATCAGGAAGGCGATGTGTAGTGTGAGGTTGTGGGGAGACAGGCATGTACAGGGCTTCCTTCCCCAGGAACCCCGATGACACTGCCAGCCTCAGGTTCTGCTGAAGATTTGAGAGACAAAGGTTGATGTGAAACTTTATCATCCTCTGAAGAGTCTGACTCTTTCTCTGGGGCTCAGGGACGTGGACATGGGGCACAAAGCCAGTAGGGCCTAGCACAGTTGCAGTACACTAAATCCCACCTTGTGTGCCCCTACTCTGCCACGGCTGCTGACCCCTTCCTTGTGAACTTCACCCAGTCTCTCATAACCTCCAACTATGGGGGCACCCCTGACTAGTGGGCACCCAGCAGAGCCCCACCACAGCTCCAGGCCAGCATCTACGCAGAGCAGTCCATCCTGGGCCTCCAAGAACCTTGACTATTTTGAGGATCTCCTCTGCAATCAAAGGGCCCAAATCTTCACTTCCACCTGAAACCTGCTCCCTGCTGCACACTCACACAGCCAGCCCATCCATTAATCAGCCCACTACCTTCACCCGCAGATTACCCCAGATAATGCACTGCAAGCTAAACTCGCCAAGTCCTCTCCCAAAACTGCTCCATTGGCCTGGCCAACAGTCATCTCCACGAGAAATCCAGGGTGTTCCTCAGACCCTCCCTCCACCCAGCCCCATATGATCTTGACCATTCCACCTCAAACACACCTCCTGCAGCTCCTCGCTGCCCCGACACCCTGCTAGGGATCCAGTGGCATTTCCTAGGTGAGGAAAACAAGCTCCTAGCCTCTGCCCAGGCATTGCACCTCCAAGAAAGTCACTGATCTAAAAGGCAAATCTGAGCACGCTCATCCACGCCCCCTCCCAGTCCTGCCTGATCCAGCCTAGAACTTGGCCCCACTGGTTGGCTGTGCACAGTCACACGCTCACTCACCTCTGGCCACCTTTGCCTCCCCATTGCTCCAGATGCGTAAAACACCCTCAACTTAACAGGTGCCCTAGGACCCCTTCACCACTGTGCGTGCTGGGCCCTCTCCCTACAGGAGCACTCGGCTTCCCACAGAAGTGACTGGGAGTGGGGACAGCAAAGCAGACTGGAAAAGGACATGCTGACTTCTGCTTGAAGTCTTGATGGTAGCCGAGCTGATGAAGGCATGGGGTTGGATACATGGGTTTGCAGCAGGGAAAAATGTTCAGCTACAGTAGGGACTTTAAGCCCTCCCTGTGCACAGGTGATAATCAAAATATTCAAGGTTCTTGGAACTGCTTCTGACAACTCGTTCAGGACAACTATAAAGCTCTTTCCAAGAAATGTAAATACCCATCTGCTAGCACTGGGCCCAAATGCCCCCTCCTCAGGAATGCAGCTTGGTGAAGGGGGACCAGCATGGGCTGGGAGTCATGGAGGTGCCCACAGGAGACCTGGAATTGATCTCACCTTCCATGTGTGTACCATAGGCACGATGTCGGTGTTGCAGGGTTAGGATGGGGGTTACCCGGGGTAATATGGATTAGTGCTCACCCAGGAGAGCTCCCCTACTGCAACAAAATGGGAGCCTCACCCGCCCCACCTTCAGCACCCTAGCAGTGCCCCCAGACAGCGAGGGCTGCTCCCTGTGGAAGGACAGGAAAGGCCAGCTAAGGGGAACAATGGGGTATCTCCCTGTGAACCTTCTTAACCCAACTAGGGTGAATGGAGGAGATAGCATATACCTCGGACCTTGTACCTGAAGATGAGAAACCTTGGAGGGGATGCCCAACACAAGCAGTAAGGGGACACATACTGACCCAGCAAGGACTACGTCGCACGTGATAATATCCACATATCATCCCCTGTTGCACAGGGTTGTCCTTTGTTCTGAAATATTGCTGATATTTCCTATTACAAGTCTTGTGGGAAAGAATCTTCTGTTCAGCTTCTCGAAGAAAATACGTCTGAACTAAAGAAACACAATTTAGGAGTAAGGGGATCAGCACAGCTGAGACAAGACAGGAGCCTGCGGTACACACTCTGGGTGCCCATCGGTGTGTTCGCACACTGTTGCCCCTCAAAAAATAAAAAATAAAAAACTGGCATGGCAGAAACAATGTGTCCCCTGGACACAGAAGGGAACTCAGGTCCAGTGTGGACTACGGCAGGAGGACATAACAGGCCAAATGGAGACAGAATAATAAGGAGACAAGGAGAGGAAGAGGCAAGGTTTGCCAGCCTGAGAAAGGGTACCCAAGGATCTGTCAATGTGAGTAGTAGTAGTAATAGTAACAGTGTGTCCTGTACCACACAACAGTCACTTTACCTTCTAAAGAAGGACAGGCAGTCCAGAAAGATGATAAGTCCAGCCTCCTCCTAACGATAGGAGACCCTGCACCCACATTGAAAGGGTTGCTCTGGCATGGCCTATGTCCCTGTGGACAGGAAGCTCACCCTCTAAGGAAAGTCTTGAAGGACTGCTCAAGTTGGCTAGCAGCTCCTCACCCCAAACTCAAATGCACCCTGAAAAAAACCCACCACACCTGTCACCCAAGCTCCCAGGTCTTGACATGCCAATCAACCAAAATTCCTAAAACATTTGTAAAGAATTCACCGTGGACACATTCCCTACCCTCTCCCTGACCCACCTACTTGAAAAATGCCTCCTTGCCCTTCCCGAGAGCTTGCAACCAACCCCGGCCACCAGGTGGTCCCACCTCAGCAGCTGTTGATCCTCTCACCAGCAGACTCCACGCGGCCCCATCCAGTCACCCAGCACACTGTCTCAGGATTCTCTTCAAAAGGCCTTTCAGGAAGGCATATGGGTTGGATGTACGAGGAATAATTCACAGGAAAGGCCAGCTGAGCAAGGGCAATGTCATTAGTCAGATGTTCACTGTCAAAATATTGATGAAAAACAACATCTATAACTGGAATCACCACTGTGTTCTCATCCAAGTGATACAGCCGATTGTCTCCCAGCATCACCGTGTACTCCCTGTCGCTGTGGGGAGAGGACATGGTCATCAAAAAGGCCCAGAGGGTCCACCCTCCCTTTCCACCTACTCCAGGAGCTTCCCGGCCTGGCCTATGCTCCTCTGCCAGCCAGCAGCCACTCCCTCTCAAAAGCCACCTTCCTTCCTGCTCCCAGCCACTGTGGACAGAAGTTCTCTTTGTGGGTTCCCAGGCCAGCATCACCCAGGAGATTGTTAGAAATTCAAATTCTCAGGTGTCATCCCAGACTGAATAAAGACCCTGATGTTGTCACCTCATTTTTCTAAAAGGAAGAAACCTCAGAGATGCGGACAGGGTCCAGCCTGATCAGAGGCCCAAACCCCTAAGATCCAAATACTCACACACGTATGCAGTGGGCAGCGGTCAGCACTAGCTGATTGGAGATGAGGGAGCCTCCGCATATGTGTCTGTCATAGGTCTGCAGGCTCACCTGCCAGGGCCACTTCCTCTTTGGGGCTTCTGTTCCACCAAATATCCTCATAGTTCTATGACCACATACTGGACGTTGGGTAAAGAGGGGACTAGGAGTGAAGCCATTGCCCCCCAACCCCATGCCCACCACACAGACTGCCCAGGACGCACAAGGCAGGCCACGGGAAGTCCTTTCTCTCCTGCTTCAGGACAGGATCTGACTCCATCCTCCCCAGCCCGGCTGTCTTCCCTGTCACCTCCCACGCAGGCCTGGACAGTCCTGGCCCCAGAAGCCACCTGAATGAAGCCGTTTAACTGGAGCAGAGTTACTATGGGATTGCAAGACTCGCCCCACTGCAGACTCTGAAGTAGGCCCAGATCCTGGGGCCCCTGACGGGGCTGGAGGCGCAGGAGCTGCAGCAGGATCTGGAATCTCCGGGAGTTTCAGGGGTCTGGGCGGAGTCGGGGACTCTGGAAGTGCCAGGGTTACTTGGGACTCTTCCTGGGGTCTGCAGCTCCCACCTGGAGAAGAAGAGAGCAGCAGGACAGCGCTGGCTGCCAGCCAGAGCCTCCTCCCGCGGTCCTGCCGGTCCCCAGCCCCGCCCGCCCCCGCCACCACCCAGCCAGCCCGGTGCAACTGCTCCCCGAGGCCTCACTGAGCAGAGGCCCGAGGAGCCGAAGCCGGAGCAGGAGCACCAGGAAGCCGCAGCCACCGCGGCCCCTCAGGGACGCCATAGGCCTGTCCTCCGCGGCGCCCCCGTGGTGTCGCGCCTGCGCACGGCCCTCTGGGTCCCCACCAGGCTGGGCCCACCCGCCAAGAGGCCCACAAGGTCCTTCCTGGGAGGGACCCTCAGTGTGTGAGTAATTTGTGTGTGTGGCCTGGGTGGTGGGTAGTGGGCCTTAAACCTAGGGACGCCCTACCAGTACAACTCCAGCCCTTTATTTTATTTTGAAACAAGGTCTGGCTAAATCCCCAGGCTGGCCTTGAACTTGTGATCCTCTGTATTACAGCTGTGCACCAGGGTGCTGGACTGTAAGTAGACTTACACACCTTAAAAAAGGAATTTTCTTCTGTTATCCAACTGGTTTTAATCTGTTCACTGGAGCCCTTAAGAGAATTAGATAAAATTATTTACCCAATGGAAAATTTAAAAAGAAATAAATGTATGATGAATACAAAACACACAAGAGGACAGTAATGCTCCTAATACAACAGCACCGGCAGAAGTGTGAATTGCTTGAACATAACAGACAAAATAAGTACTTTATAATTAGAGAAGTTATAGAGTCCAGAAATATACTATCTGAAGATATAAATTTATAACAAACTTTAAAAAAAATAAATGGGGGGTGGGGATAGAAAAAGAAACACCAGGTGAATCTGAAACTAAAGACAGGTGCAATAGCAATTTTGTCTTTGGATTATAGAATTTAAGGCAAGATTGTGATAAGGGACCAAAAGAGAGATTATATACAATAAAAATAAGAAATGATCAAGAAGATGCAATGATAAACCTATAATCTACAAAGAAACATGTGATTGACTTATGGAAAAGTGGAGCTTTGAATATGTTCCTTTAAGGACTGCTAGATTAAACAGGTGAAACGAAGCAAACCTAGACCAGATTTGACTATCGCAGATAACAATTTCACAACTACCAAAGCAGAATAATCATTCTCGTTGGGCATACAGGAAATATTCACACTCAAGGCCACAAAGGAAAACCTCATTGGTATATTAGATTCTGTTTTTTAATCACAAATCAATAATATTAAAATCAATTTTTAAGGAGTTTAAAAATTCCATATTTCTGATACGAAACTGAAACTCTTCTCAATAGTTTTATGAAGCAGGAAAACCCGTGGGAAGTAATAAACATTTAGAACTGACTGCCAATGAAAGCAAACGTATCGAAGTATATGTGAAGCAGCCAGAGCAGCCCCATAGAATAATTTCTAGCTTCAACTATATCAGAAAATAAAGAAAACTAAAAATAAAAGAACTGAATTTCACGGACCCCAGTAAGAACTGCAATCTTGGTAGCAGTTAATTTGAACCCTAATTCCATCACTTCCTTTAAGCTTGAGAACTAACAACCTTGCAACCGTGAAAACCAGCAGCCAAGCAGCTGCTAAAACAGGGAAATAGGTCTAGAGATACACAAAAGCCCATCCCCAGAGAATGACACTATTTAACCTGTATAGAAGCTCAACGAAAAACTTCATATCCAGGGTGAGTTGTTATTTGACCTGACTCAGAATTCTCTGTCCCTCTCCCTCCACCCAGTCTTATGACATTTAACACGGACAGTCAATCGGCAGCAATTGTTTAGCATCGCAGTGGCCTGAGATAGCATTATCAGCTGTGACTAGAAAGAGGCTGATTAAAAACTTTGAAACATAAGACTCAGGAGTGAGACATCCACTGGGAACTTTGAGAGGCTCCAACATACTCCTAGGAATACGGAAGGACAAATTCAGGTACAGGGCTATGTGTGTGTTCAGCATTGACCTAAAACGCCCTAACTTCCTGGATCTCACTGGTCTTGAAGCTCTGAGCAAGCAGTCATTGAAAGTTAAGAAAGCCAAGGCAAGCTGAAGTGTTGAAAACGTTCCCCACCACACACACACACACACACAGTTTCTCAGGACAGGCTGGAAGATTTACTGGTTCAGGCGCTTAAGGAAATCTCTATCCAATCACTAGCTAAGCAATAAGCCAACAAGCAGAGACTTCATGGTCAAATATGATAAAGAAAAGACATAGAGAGTTAGTTAAAGGAAGTCGGTAGCCAAATGAACAGCAGCAATAGCAAATAGTGGCAGTAAGAAAACCTGAGGAAGGGGAGACTGAGGTTCCAGGGAGACCACATTACACTGTTTTAAATGTTAGTTTTTCTTAAAGTATGAGAGATTAAAATGAAACAGGAAAGTATGGCCTATACACAGGGAGCTGGGGAAAGGTGAGCAGTGAAAAGAAACCACCACAAGGAAGCCCAGAAGGTGGACTTACTAGACAAGCACTTTAAGAAAGCCATTTTAAATATGTTCAAAGAACTAAAGCATGTTTAAAAAGTAGGGAAAGTATGGTAATGCAGTCTGACTACACAAAAAATATATATACACTCACATATATATCTATATATACACATTTATGTAAACACATGTATATATGTGTATTTATATACATACTTATATACAATGAGACATTCAATAGAGAAATGGAAACCGCAGAAAAGAGATATAAATCCTGAAACTGAACAGTACAATGATAGAAATGAAAAATTCAACAGGTCAACAGTAGCCTAGATCTTGCTGTAGAAAGAATCAGTGAATTCAGAGAGGTCTTTTGAAATTAAATAATTAGAGGAATAAAATAAAGCAAGAAAAAGAGTGAAGAAGTATAAGAGACTGATGGGACACCATCCAGTTAATGAATATACAAATTATGGGAGTTCTGAAAGGAAAGAAAAAAGAAAAGGGAGGAATGCTGAAAGAAATATCAATGAAGGAGATTGAGCAAATTATGTGCATATACAAATATGGCATAATGAGTCCTACTGTGTGCATAATTATAATGCACCACCAAAAAAATTTTTTAAAGAAATAATGCTGAAAACTTCCTCAATATTGGGAGGGATATGAACATTCAGATTTGTGAAGCCTGAAGAACCCTGGGTAAGATCAATAAAAAAGAAGAATACCCAGAGAAATGATTACAGTCAAATTGTCAGGTCAGACAAACAGAGAATCAGGACAGCACCAAGAGAAAAAAAGACTCATCACATACAAGGCTGTCAGTGGGCTTCTTAACATAAATCTACACTCCAGGAGGGAGTGGATTATATGCTCAAAGTTCCAAAAGCGGGGGGAAGAAACTGCCAACCAATAATAGTGTTGAGAAATAGGATTTACATATGCAGAACATTGAAATTGGAAATTTTTATTAAACTATACACAAAAATCAACTCAAAATGTATTAAAGACTTTCCTGTAAGACATGAAACTTAAAACTCCTAGAATAAAACATGGGGGAAGTCTTTGATGTTGGGTTTGGCAATGATCTTTTTTATATCACAATGAAAAAATAAATATCAAACTAAAAGGTTTATTCTCAATAAAGGAAATAGTCAAGAAAATGAAAAGGAGAGGCTGGAGCAGTGGCTCAGAGGTTACGGTGCTTGCCCAGCATGCATGAGTACATGAGTTCAAACGCCAGCACCACGTACACAACAATATCTCAGAGCAAAGAAAGTCAAATGAAAAACTAAATAAAAATTGTTTCTCTCTCTCTCTCTCTCTCTCCCCACCACTGTCTCCCTCTCTTAAAAAAAAAAAAAAGGAAACCTACAGAATGGGAGAAAAAAACATTTACAAATCAGATATCTGATAAAGGGTTAATATCCAAAATATATAAGAACTTCATAAAACCTAATAGTGAAAAGTAAATAACCCATTGGCAAAGGACCTGAGTGAACATATTTCTAAAGAAGATAAACAATGGCCAACAGTTATATGAACAGGTGCTCAACATCATTAATCATCAAGATAATGCCAACCAAAACCACAATGAGCTATCACTACATATCTGTTAAGATGGCTAGTACCAAAAACACAAGATAACAAGGGTTGCCAAAGGAGTAGAAAAAAGGGAACCCTTGTACACTGTTGGTGACAATGTAGATCTGTATAACCAAATGGGAGAATCCGAAGGAACCTTAAAAACTGAAAAATACTACTACAATATATCCCACAATCTCAATTTTGAATATATATCCAAAGGAAGTGAAATCAGCATCTCAAAGAGATACCTCCAGCCCATGTTCACTGATGCATTATTCACAATAGCCAAGGTGTAGAAACAAACTAAGTGTACATCTAAATGTACTTAGGTGGACATGCATAAAGAAAATGGGTCACATATACATACAGGTATACATATGTGTATAATACATGGGTATTTCATATACACATATACATTGATATAGATGCACACACACAAAATTGAATATTATCCAGTCATATGAACAAAGGAAATACTGCCATTTGCAACGGTGTGCGTAATCCTGGAGGATATTACGCTAAGTGAAATAAGACAGACAAAAACACAAATATTTTATGATTTCATTTATATGTAGAATCTTAAAAATCTGAATTCAAAGATTCAAAGAGTAGAATAGTGGTTGGAGCAGAATAGGGAGGGAAGGGTGGCAGAAAGGGGATAGATGTTGGTCAAAGGGTACAAACTTTTAGTCCTAAGCGTAATAAGGTCAGAGAATCTAACATACGGCATAGTGACAAGAGTTGAAAATACTATATTCTTTACTTAGAAGTTGCTAAGACAAAGTTGTTACTGTTGTGTTAATCAGCTTTGTATTATTGCAACAAAACACCTGAGATAAACAGCTTAAAAGGAGGAAAGGTTTATTTCTGCTCACCATTTCTAAGGTTTCAGTCCGTGGTCACTCGTCCTTGTCAGCTTGGGCCTGGGATTAAGGTGGACAATCATAGCAGGGAGTGCATGGTGGAGAAAAGCTGTTCACTTCTTGGTGGTCAGGAATCAGCAAGGGAAAGGGACTGGGGTCCCGATATTCCCTTCAAGGGCATCCCCAACGACCTAACTTTCTTCTACCAGGTCCTACCTCCTGAAAGTTCCACCACCTAGTGCCATCAGCTGGGGACCAAGTCTTCAACACATGAGCCTGAGGAGCACATATCAAGCCCAAACCCCATAACAGCTACACACACACACACACACACACACACACACACACTTGTGTGTGTGTGGTAATATCTTAATTATTTGTAACAATCAGTTCACTATATATGTATATAAAATCATCACATTATATATCTTATATGTATGGGGGGTTTTTTTGTACCAGGGATTGAACCCAGGGTTGCTGAACCACTAAGCCACATCCCCAACCCTTTTTATTTTTTAATTTTTTTTCAGGGCTGAGGACCGAACTTGGGGCCTTGCACGTGCAAGAGAAGCACTCTGCCACTGAGCTAAAACCCCAACCCCAATGCGTTTTATTTTAAGACAGAGTCTCACTAAGTTGCTGAGTCTGGATTTGAACTTGTGGTCCTCCTGATTCAGCCTCCTGAGTCACTGGTATTACAGGCATGAGCCACCGCACCAGAGTGTGTGTGATTTCTCTTTTGCCAACTTATATCTCAAGAGAGCTGGAACAGGGGACAATGTGAGGAATTCAGAATAGTCAAAAAAATATTGAAAAAGAGCAAAATTGGAGGAATCACACTTTCTGATTTCAAAACTTAATACAAAGCTACAGTAATCAAGACAGTATGGAATGGCGTAGGACAGACATATAGATAGATCAGTGGAGTGGTGTTGAGAGTCTGGAAATAAGGTCTTCCATCACTTAAGGTCAGGTGGTAGTCAACAAGGATACCCAGACAATTCAAAGAGTGGGGAGTGTCCTTCTAATAAATAGTGCTGGGGAAATGGATATGTGCATAGAAAAATAAAATGGAGCCCCTAACTCATTCAATCCACAAAATTTAATTATAATGAAAGATGAGGGAGCCTAAATGGACAAATCAAAATTATTTAACTTTTAGAGGGAAAATATCATATATTTTCCTCTAAGTAGTGTTTTATTGTATCCCACAAATTTTGATATTTTAATTTTAATTTTAATTTAGTTAAAAATCTCTCTTGGAGAGAACCTACAGAATGGGAGATAATCACAGCCTGTGATTCCCCTGACAGGGTACTAATATCCAAAATTTACAAAGAACTCAAAAAACTTAATATCAAAAACACAAACTATCCAATCAATAAATGAGCCAGAGAGCTAAACAGAAACTTCTCAACAGAGGAAATTGAGCAAGCCAATGAACACATGAGAAAGAGTTCTAAATCACTAGTGATCAGAGAAATGCAAATCAAAATGACATTAAGATTTCACCTGACTCCCACCAGATTGGCAAAAATGAAGAATATAAACAGTAACAAATACTGGAGGGGTTGTGGAGAGATAGGAGAACTAGCACACTGTTGTGCTAGAAGAAGACTCTAAAATCAATAATCTAAATATTACCTTAAGAAACTAGATAAAGGGGACTGGAGTGGTAGCTCAGCGGTTTCAGCGCTTGCCTGGCAAGCACAAGGACCCAGGTTCAAACCCCAGCACCACATATACAACTAAGTGTTGGAGCAACTAAAACCATGTGAAAAACTAAATAAAGTTGTTTCTCTCTTTCTCTGGCTCTCTTACTGTCCCTCTCTCTTTAAAAAAAAAAAAGAAACTAGAAAAAGAAAAAATCAAATCCAAAATAAACAGAATAAAACAAATCATAAAAATTTGAGCAGAAATCAATGAAATTGAAAAGAAGAAATTAACAGAGAAAAATCTCCAAAACCAAAAGCTATTTCTTAAACAAAGAGAAATGAAACTGACAAAATTCCAGCCAGGTGAACTAAGAAAAAAAGAGAGAAGACAAGTTGATTATCCCAGGTATTTTGTTACAGTGACAGAAATATGACCAACATGACCAAAAAATATTTATCCTAGATATTTAAGGCTCATTCAACATTAGAAAATCAATTAATGTAATCCATCACATAAATAAACTGAAGAAAAATCATGATTATGTCAACAGAAGCAGAAAAGACACTGGACAAAATTCAAAACTCATTCAGTATTAGAAAAAAAAACTCTCAGTAAGCTACAACAAGAAGGGAATTTCTTCAGTGTGATAAGGAATATCTACCAAAAAACCCCGACAGCTAGCACCATACTTCATAGTGGACAAACTAATTCTTTTCTTGCTAAGATCAGGAACAAGACAAAGATGGTTATTCTCATTATTCATATTCAATATCACACTTGAAATCCTGGCAAATGCAATAAGATAAGACACCAATGCAAAAAGTATAAACTGGGAAGGAAAAAATAAAACTGTCCTTGTTCACAGATGGCACAAATGCTATGTAGAATATTAAAAAAAAACAAAAGAAAGAATTGATTATAGTAAGGCTTCAGGATGCAGCATTAATACACAAAAGTCTGTTGCTTTCTCAGATACATCAATACACAAAAGAAATTTGAAATTAAAAAACAATACTTTCTACACTAGCACCAATGAACCACAAGTACTTAGGTATAACTCCAATAGAGTATGTGTAGGTCATATAGAGGAAGATTGGGAAACTCTTATGAAAGAAAAAAGATCTAACAAATAGATGTTCCACACATATGGACATTTTCAAGATGTTAGTTCTTCACAAATTGATGTATACATTCGATGCAATACCAATCAAAATCCTAGCAAATTATTTTGTAAATGTTGTCAAACTTACTTTGTTTATATGGACACAAGACTCAAAATGCCAAATACAATATTGAAAGAGAAGATCAAAGCAAGTATTGATATTATTCAACTTTAAAACTTATTATTAAGCTACAGTAATCAAGAAAGTGTGGTATTGTTGACAGAATAGACAGAGATCAATGAAACAGAAAAGTGTATTCAGAAATAGACCCACGCAAATATTGGCAACTTATTTTTGACAAAGAAACAAAGTCAATTAAATGGATAAAGAATAGTCTTTTCAATAAATGATAACAGAACAATTGAACATCCACATAAGTTCGAGAAGAGAAGCAATAGGTGGAGGAGGAATAGGGGTAGAGAAAGACAGACATGGAAACTCATCTGGACACAGATCTTAGACCTTTCACAAAAATCATCTCAAAATGGATCATAGACCTAATGTGAAATACAAACTATAAAACTTCTAGAAGATTATATAGAAAAAAATATGGGTGATCTTGTCAATGACTTTTTAGATACACCAAAATGAAGATCTGGGGGGGGGATATTTGATGAAAATTTGACTTCATTAAATTTATTCCACAAAATGCACTGTTGAGAGAATGAAAAGATAAGAAGCCATAGACCTGGAGAAAATATTTGCAATACACATATCTGATTTTTTAAAAAGGCTCATAATCAAAATACACAAAGAGTTCTTAAAATTCAACAATAAGAAAATCAACAACTTGGTTTTAAAATGGGCAAGGGCTGGAAATATAGTCGCTTCAGTGGCAGAACACTTGCCTAGAACACTCAAGATCCTGAGTTTGATCCCAACTCCACAAAACAAACCAAAGAATGGGCAAAATATCTGAACAGATCCCTCAACAAAGAAAATATCCAAACAATAAATAAGTATATGAAAAGATACTCTACATGATATGTCATTAGGGAAATAAATGAGAGTACCACTATACACTTATAGGAATGGCTAAAATCCAAAATGCTGATAACATCAAATGCTAGTAAGGATGTGGAAAAACAGGAAAACACGTTCACTGATGATGGGAATGCAAAATAGCACAGCCACTTTGGAAGCCAATTCGTCAGTTTCTTACAGAGAGAAAGACAATCTACAATTGCACTTCCTCTGATTTACCCAGAGGAACTAAAACTTACGTCCAGAGCTAGATCAGTGGCTCAGTGGTTATGGCGCTTGCCTGATGCCCAAGATGCAGGTTCGAACCCCAGCACCATGTACACAACGAAGTCTTGGAGCAACAAAAGCTGCATGAAAAACTAAACAAAATTGATTCTTTCTCCCTCTCTCTCTCTCTGTCCCCCCTCCCTCTATTAAAAAAAAACTTATGTCCACATAAAAGCCTGCACATAGATGTTCACAGCAGGTGAAGGGATAAAGTGTGGTGCACTGCACAAGGAAGTAGTAATCAGCAAAAGCAAGAAATGAGCTATCTAACCATGCAAACACATGGATGAATTTTAAATACGTATTGCTAAGTGAAGGACCCCAATCTGAAAAGATACACGCTGTATGATCCCAACCCTACGACGTTCTGGAAAAGGCAAAAGTGTGAACATAGTAAAACGATCAGTGATTTCCGTGGTTCGTGGAACGGGGAGGAGGGAGGGCAGAGTGAACAGGGGGAGCACAGAGGGTTTCTAAGGTAGAGAAGCTATCATAAGCTACTGTAATGGTAGATGCATTCATGTATTTGTCTAAACCCACAGTGCACACACAAAGAACAAACCCTAAAATAATCTATAAACGTTAATGTGTCTAGACTGCCTCTTTAACTGTAACAAAAATACCCCACTAATGCAAGATGTTAAAATAGGGGAAATTTTTTTTTATTGAGAAATTTATTATTGAACAACCATACAAGTTTTTAACAAAATAATATAAAATGTGTATAGATTCTGGATATTAGATTTATCCCCAGGAGTGCCCCCCCAATTACCCACCCCTATCCTTCCCTTCCCCTTCCCACAATATCTCTAAAAAAGTATTAGGTTGTATAACATTACACCTTATCTGGATCTAACACATGATAATAGACCACCTTTCTCAATGGCCACAAATACGGGAAATTAAGGGGGATTAAAAGGATACATGTGGGGGCTGGAGCAGTGGCTCAGCAGTTTCAGCGCTTGCCTGGCAAGCACGAGGACCTGGGTTCAAACCCCAGCACCACGTACACAACTAAGTGTTGGAGCAACTAAGGCCATGTGAAAAACTAAATAAAGTTGTTTCTCTCTTTCTCTGTCTCTCTCACTGTCCCTCTCTCTTTAAAAAAAAAAAAGATATATGTGGGGGCTGGAGCAGTGGCTCAGTGGTTTCGGCGATTGCCTGGCATACTAGAGTACGCAAGTTTGAACCCCAGCACCCCGTACACAACGAGGTCTCAGCGCAATGAAAACCACATGAAAACCTAATAAAAAAATTGTTTCTCTTTCTGTCTCTCACTGTCCCTCTCTCTTTAAAAAAAAGAAAAAAGAAAAAAAGATATATGTGAGTTTCTCTGTACTTCCTGCACGATTTTTCTCAAAACTTAAAATTGCTAAAAAATTAAAATTCCATTAATTTTTTAAAGATAGGAATGGAAAACAGATCTAGGAGCTGGTGACTCATCATGGTTGGCCATAAACAGGAAGGGCACAGGGGAATTTTTAGAGAGATGGCTCTTTGCTGCATGCTACTGGCGCAGTTGACATGTGACTCCTCATTTTGTCACAGCCTTTAGAACTGAACATTACCAAGAGAAGTCGTCAAAGTCTGGACACTTTAACAAATCAAACAAGAAGTCAGGGCATCTCAGTACGGAATACAGACTCTGACAAAAGAATCTAACTGTATTACAAATGTCGACATTACCTCACTGAAGAGGATGGGGCTGAAAGTAGCTGACTTCAGTAAATTTGGAAACGTGCTTTGACGGAAACCTCCAAGGACTTAATGCTAATTGGTAAATGTTTTCTCTCTAGGACGCAGGCTTATAATTCTGAAACTGCTTTACCTGTGTCGTAGGGCAGGACAAATACTAAATGGATGATGGATGGTGGGAGCCAGAGAAGGGAGTAACAGAAAAACAAGGAGATAAAGCTAGAATAAGCCATGTGGTGCTGGATTAGAATTCGGACAACAGAGTAAAGCCACTTCTCTAGAGTAAAAGATGTTTATAGATGGATAACAGGTATGCATGGGTTAGCATATGCATCCTACTTCTGTCTTCTGAGAAGACCTAGAAGCAATGACATCACAAATACAAATGATTCCTAAATACCACTTTTCAATAACAGAAACCAGGGCTCTTTGGAAATATTGCTGGTTCCCAGGTTAGAACAGGGAAAATACACGAAAACTGGTGAGTCTTATGTGCCAGAGATAAAGAATTAAAAAAAAAAGTATGGAGACATGTAAAAGGAATACATGAGACAACCTAGAAGAGTTCTCTTTTTAATATTTTTTAGGAGAGAGAGAGAGAGGGAGATAATAAATTTTTATTTATTTTTTAATGTGGCCTTTGTTTTTCTGAGACTTATTTGTGTATGTGGTACTGGGGTTTGAACCCGCATCCTTGCGCATGCCAGGCTAGCACTGGGCCACCGTTCCAGCCCCTGATGTAAAGCTTTTTGAGCTCTTTATCTATGATGGATTTTTATCCTCTGTCAGAAGAGTAGTTGGCAAAAGATTTTCTTCCATTCTGTAGGCTATCTCTTCATTCTGTTATTTCCTTTGCTGTGAAGATGCTTTTTAATTTGATGTGGTACCATTTGTCAATACTTGCTGTTACTTCCTGAATTCCTTTAACCTATGACTACCTTGAAAGATATGTATTTCTTCTTTAATTCTGAAGGATACCTTTGCTGGGTATAGTAATTTAGATTGACAGTGACTTCTTTCAGGGCTTGAGCTACATCATTCTTCAGGGTCCTGGCCTTTAGAAATTCTGCTGAGAAAACAACTTCTATTATGGTGCTTTTGCTTTTATAAATAATTTGGCACTCCTTTCTTGCAGCATTAAAAGTCTTTTCTTTTTCCCTGAATTTTTCTGGTCATGTCTGTTTGGAGTTCTAAATGCTTCCAGCATCTGAATGTTCATCTCATTCCCAAGATTTGGGGGAGTTTCTGTTATTATTTCCTGGAATGGGAGTGATTTCTGTGCCATTTGCCTGTCTCTTTGCATTTACCAGAAGCTAGAAGTCTTTAGATTGTTTTATTGTTGTCTCAAAGCATTTATATATTAATTTATATATATTATATTATTTCATTATAAGCTTGATTGTTCAACAAATAAATTTCTGAATAAAATAAAATAAAATAAAAATTTACTTTCTGAGTTCATAGTTTCATACTTTTTCTTTATTACTATATCAATGTTCTAGTTTACCCACCTTGCCTTCATGTCCTGGAATTCTGTCTTCTGCTTGATCTAAACTGTTAGTGAGGCTTTTGACTGAGGTTTTTAGTTGACTTATTGAGTTGTTGTTTTTTTTTAAGAGAGCGGGGGAGAGCATTAGAGATAGAGAATAAATTTTATTTATTCTTTCATCTGGTTTTTGTTTTTCTGACACTTAGTTGGGTATGTGGTGCTGGGGTTTGAACCCAGGTCCTCACACATGCCAATAAAGCACCAATACCACTGAGCCACTGTTCCAGCCCCAACTTATCGAGGTTTTAATTGACAAGATTTCTGTATAGTAATTTTTCAGGATCTCTGTCTTTACTGAATTTCTCATTCATACTCTAAATTATCTTCCTTAACTCATTTAGTTGTTTTGTATCTTGTTTGAGGTCATTAATTATTTAACAATTAATTTTCAATTCTTTGCTGAGCATTTCAACCAATTCATTACCTACGGATTCAGTTAGTGAGGAGGGGTGAACATTTGGAGGCATCTTGTCGCCTTGTTTTCTCGTGTTTCCTGCGTCTCCATGGTGAGATTTGTACATCTGTTGGGACAGATATCTCTTCCATTATCATGTAAAGGTCTTTTGCTTTAAGAGAGAGGGACAGTGAGAGAGAGAGAAAGAGGGGGAGAGAGACAGAGAGAATCAATTTTATTTTGCTTCTCGTGTGGCTTTTGTTGCTCCAAGACTTCGTTGTGTACGTGGTGCTGGGGTTTGAACTCATGTACTCGCACATGCCCGCAAGCACTGTAACCGCCGAGCCACCGCTCCAGCCCATAAAGGTCTTTTAAAAGAGCATTTTTATCTTTACAATGTGCCCTGGGCTAGAGCATAAAGATACCCAACCAAAGAGTACCAAGTGCTAGGCTCAATCTCCAGCATCACTTTCAGAGGAGAGAATGACCACCAATAACAGCTACAACGTAAAAGGAAACCAGGTATCAACAAATAACAACACTGTACTGAAAATGGTCTTTACAATGCCACTAAACAAAGGGGAGGTGATTAATAATACAAAACTGGCTAGAAAATCATGTATTAAAATACTTAAAATTAATATTAAAATATCTTCAAAACAAAAAAAGGGGGTGGGAAGTGATAAGAACAGAAAAGAAAGAAATGGGAAAGAAAAACTAAAAGAAGAAAAGAAATAGAAGAATCCAATTAAAGAATTAAAGGTATGGATAAAACAAATACTGAGGGAAACAAAACAAAACAACTCAGAAAGCAATACAAGTGGAAAAAACGGAAAACAAGCAAAAGGCTGAAATCCCTCCTTGACGAAGTACATAAGATGGGGAGGCTTCTTTCAGGGACTTGTAGTATTGGAATCCACCAGGTATCAGCGTCATAGAAAATGTCCACATCACCGTGGTGTACCCTCTGAACATCTCTGAGCATGGAAGAGGGAACCAACTAATCAGATCTGCACTGGGATGGGGAACTGTATATTTATTTTTTTTCCAAATCTAGATCAACATCCTGCTTCTGAACAAATGTGGCACTCAAGCTCCAGAGCTCTCACCAAGGCCCTCTCCCACCACAGCAGATGTAGCTCCAGTGGACCCTCAGAAAGGACAGAATAAGGCAGTACCAGGTGTCTTTGTCCCATGGCCAGATCCTTCCTTGGCTTGGGTGGCAAATCTGTGTGTGCAAAGGGATCCTCAGCGGAGGACACCCAGGTTCACAGGCAGCCTAGGCTGTGTTTCTGCTGCCAGCCAGTAGGCAGGCTCCATGGCCTTGGCTCACAGAGATCTCGCTGTAGATATTCACTGGTGTTCTGATTGTGCCACACCATGCCACAGGGTAGAAGCTGGCTGGAACAGTGCAGCAATATTTTCTAAGATCTCCAGGGGAAAGGGGAATGCAGGGACTTGTATTCCAAAGCAGGAAGCTCGGGTGCGACCTCCACAAGATGGCTCCATGCCACTGCACCCTGCTTTTCAGCTGAGAAATGGAGATCACTTCTTTAAAAAAAAAAAAAAGAAAGTAAGAAAAGGAAGAGAGAGAGAGAAGCAATCTTTACTTAGCTTTTCATGTGGCTTTCATTCCTCAGACACTTTGATGTGTATGTGGTGCTGGGGTCTGAACTTGGGTCCTCGTGCATACCAGGCAAGCACCATAACCGTTGAGCCACCGCGCCAGCCCTGCAGATCACTTCTCAAGCAGCAGCTATCCAGTTCCCAGATCAGCTATCTTCAGACTAGCCTTTCTGATCGGAAACTATTCCTGTGCCAGTTTTGTCCACCATGCATGTCTTCCTCTCTTTCCCGTTGTGTCAACACTGCTCCTGGCGTGCCCCAGCACTGTGTGTGCAGGTTCAACACTTGTGCACTCTTTCTCACTCTCTGTTCCAATAATCGAAACCTCCGAGCCTTGCCAAGTCTCTGACCATCCAACACAGACCCCCAGGCTCCTGCCTCACTGAACAACTATTCTCCAGTTACTTGTATTCCAAACTGTGGAGGAGCTGGAAGGCACTGCCCACTTCTACCTTTCCAGCATGATCTCACCCCAAATAAATTTCAATGATAAAAAGCTCCCTCAATCCCAACCCACCAAGCCTGGCAGGACAGTAGTCTTACTAATGAGTTCTGCCATTATCTTTTCACTATTTATATGATAAAATAAAACATATATTAATCCAAACAGATCAAATATATAGCTTAAGAAATCAATATGGGGCTGGAGTGTTGGCTCAGCGGTTACAGGGCTTGCCTTGCATGTGTGACTACGCAGGTTCAATCCCCAGCACCACGGACACAATGAAGTGTCTGAGCAACAGAAGTCCATGAAAAACTAAATAAAATTGATTCTCTCTCTCTCTCTCTCTCTGTCCCTTTCTCTTAAAAAAATAAATCAATATAAAGTGACCATGTATGTAGTTACAATTCCGGCCAACTCATAGAGTTACACCAGTGCCCCTGAAGCCCCTCCATGCACCCTCCATGAAGCTATCGCCTCCGACGCTCAAAGGCAACCATTCATCCGGCCTGTATGGAAGTCCGTGTGTTTCTTCGCAGTTCCTGCCTCCCCGCACACTACACGTTGGTCTGGCACGACTCTTATATGTGATGCATCCATGCACACACCTACAGCTGCACTCTCCTCTGTGGTCCCCCACACCTCGTCTGTTGAAGACACCTGGGCTCTTTGACCCCTCGTCTCCCAAGGCCTAGACTTTGTGACTTGCACTCAGGGTGCAGACCACGTGTTGCTCTGCCTACTCCAGTTCCTGCACATCCACAGAGGGACTCAATTTCTGTCAAGAGCACAGCAGGTGTCAGTCTCTCATTAGGAGACACCATGAGTAGGTGGCTGCCTTTTGTGACATTACAAGCCGTGGAGGGTTTTGAAGTGATGATCTCGTACTTATGTCATACTTTGTGGAAAACTTTTATAAACATTTTGATTATTCACACATGTTAGAGGTTTCAAAGATGGCAGTTATCATCCTTCTTCTGTAAGATTAGAAAACAGAGCCGTGTATTTTGCATGTCCGTCCACCAAGAAATGAAATTCACTTCCCCACCCTCATTGAATCTGAGCTGGCCTAGTCACTTACTTTGGACAACAGAATGTGGTACAAGGGAAGTTGGGCACCATCTGAACCTAGGTATGGGGAGACCTGGAAGTTTCTGTTTTCACCTACCTGGCTGCCCACTCAACCTACTGGAGGATGAGAGGCCTTTGGAGGAAAACCAATGAGCCACTACCTACACCCTCCAGGTAACCACTCACCATGGAGCAAGGCCATGGGGGACATCCTGGGCCCTGATGAAGCTGCCCCATGGATGTAGCCTTAGGAATGAGCTCAGAGTAGATGAGCAGAAATTCTCCGCTAACCTAACAGTGTGAGAAGCACTGCTGAATCCTGCTACCCACAGGAGTGAGGATCTACAAAGCCATCATCATCTGGATGAGCGAATACAGATCTGTTGCTCCCAGCAGAAATAATAGCCTGGGTTCCTATGAGCCTCCATTCAAACTGTTCTCATCAACAACCCTGTTCCGTGTGTTCCTCTGTGAAGTCACCTTGCTGCATTCCCTGGACTCCTGGCCACGCCTGATGAAGCTGCTCCCACACACCTGTTTTCTTCACAAGGCGCGGCCCTCTTGCACTTAGGAACACAAGCAGCATTTCCATAATAAATGTAGGGCTCTTGCAAACAGCAAAATCACCAACAAAAAAGCATAAAATGTAACGAATGTGGCAGTAAGGAGATGACAAAAAAAAGGACCCTTATTTATGATATGAGAGCTGCAGGAAGCAAGCAGAGCCCCACATTCCGACCTCAGCCAGGGGCCTGTGCCCCAGGCCACTCCAATGTTCCCATCGCTCTGGGATGTCCATGACGATCACAAACACACTGGACTGACTTGGCGCTTAAAAATAAATCTCAGCCAGTCAGTGAATTTAAAGTAAGAATGCTTGAGTAATGTCAAATTTGAAAGATTGTGATGTGTAGTCTACTACCTCCATTATCCCCCTCCCGTTCTGAAGACTGTAACTCCTCCACTTGTGTCCGCCCACCTGTGGACGCCCACCTCCTTCCAAGGACCCCTTCCGGTACCCAGCCATCTTCTTCCGGGGAACATGGATTCCCTACTACCCTCACCACGTGTGTGGCGACCCCCA
>PVKS010022546.1:0-33597 GCA_004027875.1 Aplodontia rufa | reverse complement strand
GTTAGTGTGCCTATCTCTCCACAGCCCCTCCAGCATCTATTGTTGTTGATTTTCTTCATTTTTGCCATTCTGACTGGTGTAAGGTGATATCTTAATGTGGTTTTCATTTGCATTTCTCTGATTACTAATGATTTAGAGCACTTTGTCATGTATTCATTGGCTTGATCAATGTCCTCTGGTGAGAAGTCTCTGTTTAGCTCTTTGGCCCATTTATCAATTGGGCTGTTGGTGATTTTGTAGCTGACATTTTTGAGTATTTTATAGATTCTGGATATGAGACCCTTGTCTGAGGAATCATAGTCCATGATACTTTCCATTTCTGTAGGAAACCTCTTGATTCTTTTGATTGTTTCCTTGGCAGTACAAAAGCTTTTTAGCTTTATGAAATCCCATTCACTGATTTTTGACTTTACTTCCTTCACTTTCGGAGACCTGTTGAGAAAGTCTTTGCCTACTCCTAAATGTTGAAGTGTTGGATCAATTTTTTCTTCTATCAGAAAGCATCTTATAGCTTTAATAGTCTATTATAAACTGACGAGTCATTAGCATAAAAAACTCACCACTTTTACTCCTAATATCTTAGGTTATTACTGTCACACTTTACAGTCTTTTATATTACATATTCATCCAGGAATTACTATAGTTATAGTTATTTTTAATGTTTGTTTTTTAACTTTAATATACTACTGTTAAAAGTGATTTACATACCACCATTATAATGTTAGAGTACTCTGAATTCGTTAACAAATTCACTTTTAGCAAAGAGCTTTATATATTTATATTTTTCATGTTGCTTGCTAGCATCTTTTCATTTGAATGTGCAGAATTCCTTTTATTTTATTTTATTTTTTTTTGTAAGGCATATCTACTGGTGATGAACTCCCTTAGTTTCAGGGTTTATTTTTTAATCTCTTCATTTGTGAAGCACAGCACTTGTGGTTATAGTAAATTTGTTCGAAGCCACATTTTTAAAGTACTTTCAATATATCATTTTACCTACTGCTGGCTTTCACAATGTCTGCTGACAGCCAGTGTCTGCTCATCACTTGTTATTTTGCCAATTACCTTTTTAAAAAATTTTAAATTATGACACTTTTATTATATTGCACTTTGGAGCAATTTTCTATGGAATGATCATACTTGTCATATTCCGAGTTTCATGAATTTGGATACCCACATGTCTCCAATATTTGGGAAGCTTTCAGCTACTTTTATTTTATAATAAACATTTCTCCTGTTTCTTTCTCTTCAATTACTCAGATTTCCATAATACCTATTCCTCATCTTTTTATGGTGTCCCATAGTTCTCATATATTATTCTCTTGACTACTTTCATTTTTTCCCCTCTTGATGGCTAATTTCAAATGACTTATTTCTTTTAGAGAGAGAGAGGGAGAAAATGAGAGTGAGAGAAAGAGAGAATTATCTTCGTTTAGTTTTTCATTTGGCCTTTGTTTCTCTGAAACTTAGTTGTGTATGTGGTGCTGGGGTTTGAACCTGAGTCCTTGAACATGACAGACAAGCACTCCAGCCACTGAGCCACTGCTACACATCTCAAATGAACTATCTTTGAATTTATTTATTCCTCGTCAAAATCGAGTTTAAGGTATTTATTTCAATTTTCATTTATTTCATTGTATTCTTCAGCTCCAGTGTTCTTTTGTTCTTTTCTATGCTTTCTACTCCTTTATTAAGCTTCTAATTTAGTTTACACTTGCTTCCTTGATCTTATCTAGTTGTCTGAATGTGTTCTGCTACATCTTGCAGAAGTTCTAGTAGATAATCACTTTAATTCTTTATTAAGCAAGTCACAGATCTCCAGTCTTTAGTTTCAGCTGTTAAACTTTCTTAATTTCCTTTGGTGGTACATTTTTTGCCTTATTCTTCACTATCTCTATAACTTTGTATTGGCATTTCTGCATTTAAGGCAGCAACATTTTCTCTAGTTGTTGTAGACATTTTCCTCAAGTACAGATTTTCTCCTGCCGTGTCTCTGGTTTGAAGGAATTGCCTCTGATCTAACAGTTGAATGAGGTTAGATTCAAGTTATACAGTTGTTACTAGATCTACAGTGAGGCACCTCTTAACCAGCAACTCATCTGGTGAGCATCCTGCCTGGTCACTGTGCAGATGGAACTGCTTCCAGAACTGGTCAGCAGGGCTGGTACTGGGTAAAGTGATTGGATCTGTAAGTGCTGGCCTGTTACCAGATGTGTGGGTGGGTATAGCTTCTAATGGGTCTCTGAGAGGGCTCTTGTCAGACCACTAGAAGTGTTCCTGGGAAGGGAAGACCAGCCTGAGTCACAGTTGAACAATGCTAGAATTAAAACATAGGGATGCTTCAGGGTTCACAACTGTGACCTAGGTCTGTAGGACTGTATTAGGTGACATTTCTCCTTGTGGGTTCCTAGAAAATCTGCCTTTGGAAGCATGTAGCACTTAGTTCTTGGCCAGATGGGACTGCTTGGATGTCTGTTGCCTGATTATAAGATCTCTAACATATATAGTTGAATAAAGTTTACAGGAAAGAATTGGTAGGATTAAGTACATCAGTATATTTTATCTAAAACTTTTATGGTGCCCATTAGAAATATTTGACCAGTTTCGTTATTCAGATTTTCTCTCCTTGTGACCAAAACCCTGACAAGAACTATTCATTTTGGCCTCACTGTTTTAGATGTTCAGACTGTGATTGACCAATTTCATTGCTTTGGGTCTGAGGTAAGACAGTATAGTATAGTAGAAGGTGCTAATGGCAGCTAGGAAGCAGAGTAAGAAAGTAAGAAGCCAGGGACAAGATATGATCCTTAAGGGCAAGTCTAAAATATTTTATAATTTGGTTTATAGTATTCACAAATATATTATTAAAGTAAATGACACAACTATTCTTATTATTATATAATAAATAGTTTAATTCATATGGAATAATATTAAGTTTCTTATTCTGTCTTCTCACAACCAATAATATGAACAAGACAAATATTCTTTCAATAAATAATATAAATGCTATCATTTTCCTTAGTAGAAAAAATATTTCTACACCCATGGATTTTGATAAAAAATTCATTGTGCAATTGTTTATGAAATAAACTTCAGTAATTGTTCAAAGTTGTTACTATATGGCTAAAATTAGAACATTTTCAAAAAGGCAGACAAAATATATATTCACGTAAGTTGGAACTAATGAAAAACTACTCTGAAAATTCACTCATAGTTACAGCAAATTGAGAAATTCAGGTGAACTAGCCCATCCTAGAAAAGCTGACAAAATACTCCTAAATAATCATCCGAATTTGAGTGTTTTTGAAATGGTAAAACAATAAAGATGAGATGTGAGCATGTTCTGAGGATGAAAGAGCATTTCCATAAGGTCATTTAAATTCATCTGAGGGTAGTTAAAAGCAAGCCTCCAGTGACCTGTTTCCTCCATCCAGGCCCCAACTGCCTACAATTAATACCCAGTAGGTCATTCAAATTATCAATCCATCAATCAGGTTACTGCTTTAATAATCTACGTATTTTGCCTCTGAGCATTCCTGCACAGCCTAACATGTGACCTTTAGGAGCAACCATAAAAATATTACACTTGTTAACTTAGTCCATTAAGTTGATTTCACTTTTTCTGTGTTTATACTTTAAACTTTAAACATTAGGGAAAACTTTAAGGCTATATAAAATTATGCCTTTCCCCTGGACATGGCCTCACACTGACAACCATAGTAACGACTCCCTGATGGGATCACTACTGACCTGTTTTCTCCAGTACAGAGTGCCCAATTAACAACACAGCAAGCATGTCAATTTTCATCTGGGGTAGTCTCCTCTAGAACACTTCTTTATTATTTTCAATTATGTGAAATTTGGAATACAATTGCTTTGAATGTTTTTGCATTATCTTTGATTCAATTCACTGTTTTTTCTGAGTGTACATAAATCAATATGTCACATTATTTTCTAAAAATAAAATAATCTAGAATCAGGATAATATTGATTTCTTCAAATAATGAGAAATAATTGAGTTTCATCAGAACAACAAACACCTATAAATATTTAGGGTCTGCTCACTATCTATGAATATTTTACCTCCTTAAAAACACATATATGTGTCTTATGTTTTCTGATCTTTACCATTCTTTGTACAGTTGCTTAAATTAAAGACATATTTTTACTGTTTGTAATAAAATTACATTGAGTCATCCAGTAAATGTTTACTGATTTGCATCTGTTCCTAATGAAAGTGTGGTATAGATTCTGTGGTAAATCTTATTCTGTCCTCACCAGGCTCAATTGTCAATCTGTGCTTTGAACTAAAAGAAACAATGTTTCAGCCTTGATGGAAGACATGAATCTTCACATTCATAAAAACAGTTCATTATAAGTATGACAAAAGAGAAGTGTATAAATCTACTTGTAATATAGTCTGTGGTCCTGCACTCAGAATTAATATTTCATAATCAAATATAGAGTATAAACAAGATTCTAGTCAATAGAAGAAAGCAATCAGATAAACTGGGATAAAAATTCATAATATATTAAGACTAGTAATTTTTAATTGCAAATTGTGAGTACAGAAGATACTGTGTTAACATCTTCAAAGCACTGTAGGAAAATAAATGTTGGTTTAGAATTACATGTCACTAAAATTTATTCAAAAGTGAGAATGAGATTAAATTATTTAAATAAGTAAAATGGTAGTCCAATTATCAATCATAGCCCATCAATGAAAGAATTAATACAGAATGTACTTTAAAAGGACAAAAGAATCCAGGAAGAAGAGAGAGCTACAGAAGGGAATAATGATCAAAGAAATATGTAAAAGAGTCATAAAATCTAAATAATAATGTTTTGACTAACACAATTATAATAATTATAGTTATATCAAATATACAAAAATACTAACAGTAACCTAAAAGCTGGGAGTGTATTGTTTGTTATTAATGCATTTTGAGACTCTGTTTCATTGTAGATATAGATGGATTAATAAGTCGTTTTTGCTTAAAGTGTGCATATAAAAAATGTGACCCTAATCACTAAAAATCTTTAGGTAAAAATTTTTTAACTTGTAAATAATATGAGACATATTCCCCTTCCCCCAAAAAATGATTGAAAGGAAAGGAAGCAAAGAAAATAAATAGTAAGGGCCAAATAAAACAAGATGGTAGATATGCAAGAAAGCTTGATTATTTTCATTGTAAATCACACATCATTATCACCCAACATTTAAAAATAAGGTTAAGAGAAAATGGTACACTTGCATGGCATTTAACAGATTGGTGAAAGTCCCAATGGTTTCAAAAGAACAATAAATAATTAAGAAAAATTCCCAGTCTACTTCTCTTAGCTTCTTCACCTCTTACTACTTTCTTCCCTCACTCCTAATCTGCAGCCACACGGGGACCCTTTCCTTTCCTCATATACATCAGGCATATGACCTTCTCAAGGTGTTCTTTATTTTTTTCATAAAACTTTACTAAAATCTGTAATTATCTTACATATTCATTCACTGACTTTATTATTGCTTATTTCTTCCCAAATTGTCTCTATGCAGATTGAGAATTGTCCTTGTTTATTACTCAATACTTAGAACCTAAATAACTCCATTTTAGGAAAATCCTTAAAGATATAAACAATAAATATACTAAATTCTCATATTAAACAGTATCTCCATTTGGAAAAAAGGGCACTTGAGACCAATTAAATTTAACAAAGTTCATTTGAGCAAGACAAGTCTGTAGAACTTGGCACTATTTCAGACCTAATAGTTCAGAATACCCAACCTACATTATGGTGAGCTATATTTTTCTCTAGGAACAACATAAAAAGACTTGAAGAAATTATTTGATTGCAATAGTTTGGCATTTGCCTTACTTTTCTGCAAAATCTGGCAAACTTCAGCCTGGAATTGGTTGAGAGTTTGGCTGAGATTCAGTTGCTTAGTTACCACAGTATACACTTAATTAGGTTGCAACTTGCTTTCACATTAAGCTAGGTTGCAGTACACTATACCCAGAGACTACTTTAAACCAATGGTATCATGCATCCATAGAAGCCAGTTTAAACGAAATTCAACACTCTGTCTGAATAAATGATAAAGGTTCAAAAGGAATCACTCAAACTTTGAGAAAGTATATAGGAAGAGGAGGCTTTTGTCTTATTATCATATACCTCTTAAACATTTAGAAGTAAAATATGTTTCTAATGCTTGATGAATAAGGAAATTCCTTAATAAATAAGGTAAAATATATTTCTAATGCCTTAATGAATAAGATATTGGGGCACATTAAGTGCAGAGTACATTTTCAACACTCAGTGTGGCCAGAAAATAATAACTTTTTGTTCAGTCAATTGGAATACAATTTGCCTGAAAAGTCTTTGCAGCACTACAATGAAGGAAGCAGACTTTTGTCTCTCGTAATGGGAACTAATAAGCAAAGGATGATGTTAATGTGAAGAAGGATTTCCTACATGAACAAGAGTATAACCCCTTCAATATGTAAAACTGCAATGAAAAATAAAATCTTGCTTTGAAAAAAGAGAAACTTCTTCCACCCATGATGAAATATCCAAAATTGAATTTACCATTCTACATAAGACAACTAAAAATAAGACCAAAATATGTGAAACAATGTTTTCCCCACATTAAAAATTGGGTGATACAGAATAGTAATTACTTAGAGAACAAAAAAATAAGTGGACTAATAATTGGCCCATTTTCATTAGTTTTTTGTTGCTGTGACTAAAATACCTGACAAAAACAACTTAAAGGAGTATAAGTTTATTTGGAGCTCATAGTTTCAGAGGTCTCATTCCATAGACGGTGGACTCCATTGCTCTGAGCCTGAAGTGAGGGACCATATCATGGGGGAAGTGCCCAGTGGAGGAAAGCTGCTCACACATAGCAGGGTCAGGAAGTAGAGAGCAAGAAAGGAAGTGGGGAAGAGGCCACAGGGAAGATGCACCCTTCCAAGGCTTGTCTTCCAAGGGATCCACCTCTCCCAGCCACATCCCACCTGCCTACAGTTACCACCCAGTCAGTCCATTCAAACTAGGATGGACTGATTAGGTTACAGCTTTCATAGTCCAATCATTTTACCTCTGGATATCAAGACATTAGTAGGAGCTTTTGGGGGACACCTCAAATCCATACCATAACAAGGCCCATCTTATAGCCTGGAACTTCTAGGCCACAGAACAGGAAAGATAAATTCAGGGTTCAGTTGGTATTTTCCTAGAGTTATGTAGCCAAGAGCCTAGGTAGGCTAAGATAGCTAGGGATCGGACAGTATCAGAGAGGAGAGAATGTACATGCTAGAGCTTCATGTGTCTGCAGTGTCCTCACTGAGTCTTCAACTAAGAACAGATCAAGAAATTAGACCATATATGATGGAATTATCTGAGGGCAGGGAAAAAACTATCCTTGAATCTCATAGACACTAGACTTAGGAACTTGTGTTTCAAACAGTTGTTATGGAACACTTCTAATTCACAGGACATTGGTAGATTATGCAAGAGGTTTCTGTATCACTAGTGGAGAAAAAGTGTACATTCTTTTTGTATACCGTCTTTTGATAAACTCTATGCTTTTAAGATTCATTAATGTTTATTATAGCAAAAAAATCTACTAAGGAGATTATTGTGTGAAAACCCTATAATTTATGTATTTAATATATTATTGAATGGCATTTTTCCTGGTTTTTGGTAGATAACCTACAGACTTATGAATATTTTCATTCTTATTTACATCTTCTTGTAAAAGTGTGCATGCAATTCTTCTGGTTATCTCCAAGGAGTAGGGATTCTGGTACTTGGATGTACATTTTTCTTTTTTTCTTTTCCCCAAAGTTTTTTTACTGCTTTATAATTTTCAAATGATGTGTAGAGAATTTTCTGTTGTTTCACATTGTTATTAAATACCTTTTATGGGAGAAGAGAAGGGATAAAGTGGTATATTTTAGTTTTAATTTACAATTATCCACTTGATCACATTTTCATTAATATGTTTACAATTTGGATATCCATTTTGTGAAATCTGTGTTCAAATCATCAGCATATTTTCTTTTGGAATCAATTTTTATTGATTTTTTCACATGGCTTTCGTTGCTCTGACACTTACTTGTGTACGTGACTGCTGGGATTTGAACCCGTGTACTTCAGCATGCAGGGCAAGCGCCGTAACTGCTGAGCCATTGCTCCAGCCCCATTAGCATATTTTCTGTAGATTTATATTGCTTTATCCTAACTGGTTACTGGCAGCATTTTTACATTCTGAATATTTATCTCTGTTGGTTGAAATTATTGTGGTTAACTCTTCCTAGTCCAGTGCGTGTCTTTTCACTTAATAAATTATTTTAATGAAGGGAAATGCCTAATTTCAATTAACCTGTTTTTCTGCTTGCTGCTTTCTCTGATAAACTTAAGAATACAGAAAATACTTTGAGGGAAATCCAAATGTGTACACTTAACTGCCTCTTATTTTTCTTTCAGTGAGCTCTTGGATCTTCTACTCCTATCTTTTTTGGACAGTCTGATTTGCAACTTTCATCCTTTCAGGCTAGTCAGAGTGTAAAAGTCTGCTGGAATTTCCCGTAGCACTCAGGCAAATGTTCAAATACTCAGAGGGAAAGCAACTGGGAAATTTTGGAGTAACCTCTCTGTGACAATCATTGCAAAGTGACCTTGACTACTCAAGTCCATATAGGCTGGGCAGCTCCTCAAGGTTTCCAACAAATCTCTCTCCTTTCTCTTTCTCCTTTTTACATCTCATTTCTTTTATAGTGATTCTTAAAATATGGGTGTACTGAAGTTACTCCATCACAGCTGAAGAAAAATGTCCTTGAAAATATTTTTTAGCATTGATCAACTTTAATGTTGTTTCAATTTTAATAGAAATCTGATTTCATATTTTTAAAAATTTCCTGAATTAGTATTCACTACAAATTTATTTGAAGTTGCTTTTATAATGTTTAAATTGTCTGCAGTGATGTTTCCATTTTTGCAGTTTATAGAAGTTCTTTATGTGTCCTACCATTCATTTCTCTCATTTAGTTATTGCAACGGTGCCCAAATTTGATTAGTATTTTAAAAAAACTGTGCTTTGGCACTGTGACATTTTGATGTTGTATTTACAATTTTATGTTTAGGTTATTTATTATTTTCTCCTTTGCATTTTGAATTTATTTCTGCCACTTTATTTGATTTCTTAAAATTGATGCTTTGTTTGTGGCTTTTCAAAACTTATCTGTTTCATAATATAAATTATGGCTTCATATGTTCCTGAACTTTTGGAATAGCTTATGTCAGTATAATGAAATACCTGACACAAGATGTATCCTAAGAATAAGTAGTTTATTTAGCTCACAATTTTTGGAGGTGAAAGTTCAAACAATAGCATAGGCTTACTGGGGGCTGCTGCTCAGTTGCATCACCTCACTGTGGCTAGCACAAAGTGGGAGCTATGTAGAAGCAGCAGATTATGCCCTGATATAGGAAGCAGGGAAACCTGGGTGAATCCATCATTCTTCTGTTATAATAAATTTCTTATTAGAACTGGAAGGGTAGCATGACAATTATATTCCAAGAGCTTGCCCCAGTGACCTACAGGCTTCCCATTAGGCCTCATCTCCTAATAATGCCAAGCCAAAGACCAAGCTTCTAATCACAGGAACTTTTGGGAGGACACAACGAAAACATATCTAAACCAAAACACTCTTGCTCCAGTTTCATAACAAGTTAATGTGATTTTTACTATTAATTTCAAAGTAATGTGTAATATTTTATTTCATCAATATTTGATATGGGATTGTTTAATAGTATGTTTTAAACTGTAAACAGATTAATTTTAATTAATTATTATTAGCATAAGGTTATTGTAATCAAGCACTACAGTATCTGTGATGTCAACCCGTAGCTTGATAATCTCTATTTATGCTTTGGTATTAATTCCATCCACAAAATTCCTAATTCCAGGAAGTTTGTTATAATTACTTTAAAATTTGTTTTAGGTATTTATTTAAAGAACATATATGTGTATATATATATTTATATATGTATATATATTTATCTTATGTTGCTAATTCATTTTTATTATATTGGATTTATATGTGTCTGTTTATTTTTAATCTTGTGACAGACATTATACATGAAAGATAGTAGGGAGGAGTAACCTGGAGCTCAGGATAATGACCGAAGTAAAGATTTACTCTTGATTCTTCTAGAAGCATGAGGTGCACTGTCAAATTAAGCTCTATTCAATCAGATATCAAGATTAAATTCTTTTTCATTTTTGTTGTGGTTCTTCTAAGATGAAATTTAACCCGTACCCTAACTTCTAGCGTACAGATTTTTGGAGTCTCCAAAAGACTTATTTGTAGAACCTTATTTCATTATTAGGCTCTAGATTCCAGTATCTTTAGCCATGGCCTTGTAAGCATTCGAAATTGCTGTGAAACATGTCAGGCTTTTAACTACCCTCAGATGAATTTAAATGACCTTATGGAAATGCTCTTTCATCCTCAGAACATGCTCACATCTCATCTTTATTATTTTAACATTTCAAAAACACTCAAATTCGGATGATTATTTAGGAGTATTTTGTCAGCTTTTCTAGGATGGGCTAGTTCACCTGAATTTCTCAATTTGCTGTAACTATGAGTGAATTTTCAGAGTAGTTTTTCATTAGTTCCAACTTATGTGAATATATATTTTGTTTGCCTTTTTGAAAATGTTCTAATTTTAGCCATATAGTAACAACTTTGAACAATTGCTGAAGTTTATTTCACAAATAATTGCACAATGAATTTTTTTGTCAAAATGCATGGATGTAGAAATATTTTTTCTACTAAGGAAAATGATAGCATTTATATTATTTATTGAAAGAATATTTGTCTTGTTCATATTATTGGTTGTGAGAAGACAGAATAAGAAACTTAATATTATTCCATATGAATTAAACTATTTATTATATAATAATAAGAATAGTTTTTCATTTACTTTAATAATATATTTGTGAATACTATAAACCTTTACAAATTATAAAATATTTTAGGAATGTATTTATAAAATTACAGCCTAACTGTAAAGTAAGTGTTGTGAGCACAACTACGGTAGGCCATTCTAAGTTATGATGCTCTGTAGGTTAAATAATCAAATGCTTGTTTGGTTTACTGTATTGTCATTGTACAATGGGTTTATCAGTATGTAGCCTCATTATAAATTGAGGATCATCTGTATATTGAGGAATAATTCACATACAATTAACTGGACCAACTCAAAGTACACAATTAAATTAATTTGAACAATTGTGTACACACAGCAGAATTAAAAATGTAGAACATTGAAATAGACTCCAAAATATTCCACCTGCCCCTATTACACCTTCTCCTTTCTTCTACCAAATAAGCATTAATCTGTTTTTTTTTGTTGTTACAGATTAATTTGCATATTTTGTAAATAGACAATACATTCTTCTGTGCATGGTTTCTTTCACTCAGCATAAGAATTTTGAGACTCATAAAAGTGTTATAAATATGAGTGGTTCATTCATTTTTACTGTATAGTATTCAATTGCATGTATATAGTTATACAAATTCATTTACTTATTCATTTGATGATAACTACAGTTCCTGAAATGTATGAAGAAAATTGCTATGAGCCTTTGTGCATAAGTATTTATACAGAAATATACTTTCCTTTCTCTTAGGTGAATAACCAGGAGTGTAATGACTGGTTGTATAGAAGATATAACCACAGTGGTTAAATCATTTGATATTCCCACCAATGGGAATTACAATTAGCATGTGATAATTCCACTTGCTCTATAGCCTTATCAATAATAACAATAGTAAGACTTTTAAAATCCATCCATTTGGGATTGGTATTTTTTAAATAACTAATTGGCTGCTAAAGTGCATTTCATTGTGACTTAGATTTGCATTATCCTAATGAACAATGTTAAGCATCTCATGTGGTTATTAGTCATTTGTACATTTTCTTTTGTGAAATTTTTTTTCTATTTCTTAATGAATTCATTATTCTTATTTTCTTATTATTAAATTATAAGAACTCTATGCATGTTCATTGTCAGATACATACATTGTTAATCTTTTATTATATTTTAAGTTTTGCTTTTTTATTTGATCAATGGTAACTCTCAAAGAATAATTTTTACATTTTGATAGCTTCTGTTTTGTTATTTTAACTTTTTTATGGTTCATGCTTTTTGTCTAATGTAAGAGGCTCTTCCTACTTCTAAATCATACAAAAATTTCTCCTGTTCTACAAGATTAATGCTTTCAGATTTTACCTTTGAGACTATAATCAATTTTGAGTTACTTTTTACATTTGATGTGAGGGTTACATTAATGTTTATATAGATAGATAGATAGATAGATAGATAGTGTTGTAGCACTATTTATTGAAATAATGTTCCCGTTCTGTTAAATTCTTTGGCATCTTCGTTGAGAACTATAGTGCTATTGTACCTGAGTCATTTTAACTAGATTGTTTTAAATTACATACATTATTTATTATTATTATATATGATTATTGGTTGTCAAGTTGATTTGTCTTCAGATATTTTAGGCATTTCAGATATTATATATTTTACATATTTTGTATATATACTTATAAGCATATAGAATACACACAGACATGCATATATTTACATGCTCCAAAATTTAAAATCTAAAATATAAATAAGGGAACATATTTTTATGAAATCAGTCAAGCATATTCTTTTACACAGAAGAATGAAACATGAACCACAATAGTCTTGGGGATCTGTTTTGGCCTAGGTCCTTTCCCAGGCCCTCTAAGGTCTGAAAGGCAACATGTTTTCATTATACAGCTTTAGCAGAGGTACTGCCTCTGTTGTGACTGTGTTTCTCTCAGTGAGGCTGTAATCTTCTAGGGTAGAACGTCATCCCGTGTTTGTCGCCAGTCCCAGGATTTATCTCCCATCCAAATCTCTCCTGCTTTGGTTCAGTCACTAGAGTCCTCTTACATTTTTTAAAATGAATTTAATCATTTATAGTTATTTTTAATAAAGTATTTAGCAGATACACTCTTGGGTGAGATGCAATGCAAAGCTATTCCCTCCTTCCTATCTTCCTCATAGGAGATTCATCAGGTTGGCATTTGGTTATGTGTGGGAAACTTAATTAAAATTTGGAGATATTACAAAGAAGTCTTTTTATCATGCCATTAGTCCTCTCCAAACCACTCACTGGTTTTATTATTTAACTATCTCCACTCCACACAAGTTCTGGAAGTGTAGTTGAGTACAAGTTCAAGCTCATGGTTTCTTTTATTTTTTAGTTTTGGCTCTCATAGGCTACTATAATTCTAGCAACCTTGGAAGTGAGAATATAAAATAGTACAAAATACTTTCCAACTGGAATGTGGATATGTCTCTAGGAATCAGAGATGTGCAATTATATTAAGCAGCTTTTAGATGGATTAAATTTGAAAAATCTATTAGTCTCATGTAGGTAAATACAAATTCTGTCCCCCTGCCTTACTCAACATCTCCAACTATTCAGTAAATAGGTATGGAACAAAATTGCCCTTATTTCCCACTCTTTACATTATGCTCCTCTTCAGAGGAATAGAGATTTTGTCTGTGGCATAATAACACTTCTTACTTTAACAATTTACTCAGTGATACCTATATCAGCTTAAAAGTCCCATTATTCTCAGTGGAAAAGTTCAACATTAAACACTTTCATTCTTTTTAGAGTGTAAGACCAATCAAACTTATTTCCCTCACAAAGATTAATAATAATTCTATAATATTTAATTTGAAATCTCCAGTCTGGGAGAAATTATTTTAAAATATTTAACTATTTGGTGCATAATGTTATTTTTCAGCTTCTATCACTGGAATTTCAGTTTCATTTTTTTCCTCAAGTCACAACTCACAGTTCACTTTCAGCTTGTTTTTCTTCTTTTCCGATCTATTATCTGTTCTTCTACTTACACTGGAAATAAGTCCAATTCTGCTTCTTTTCAGTTTCCAGCCCATCAAAATCTATTTTATAGGTAAATCTTCATTTGTAATTAGCATGTAAGAAAGTTCCCATCTGGAGAAATAAGAATTTATAATAATTGGGAAATGTCTTCTCTTCACAGGAAAATAAAGGCATTATTTACATGGCATGTAATTCTTGATTGGAGTTATTCAAAAGTTCATGACATTTGAACATCATGTCTCAACTCCGATGTCAAAATAAATGCTAGTTCAGCAGTGGAGGCTTTTGCAGCATGATACTAACATTTGCTTTCACCAATATCTGAAATTTTTAAGATCATACTTTTGTAAAACCACACTTAGAAATATTTTAATCACTTTCTGAGTATCATTTTGCATTGTATTTTTCAATTGAATGTGGAATGTCTGTTTATGCTCCCAGAGTAGTTTACTCTTTACAGTGAAACAATATAGTTTAATGAATTTTAGTCCCAATTCATCAAAAGACAAAATTATAATCAACTAAAATAATATAGCAATTATGCATTTTGAAAATAAAAATAGTTTTTATACATCTGAGGAAATGTTGACACAATTACTGAAGGAATGCTATGATGAGGAAGTCAGTATTTATCTCAGCAAGGCTACAAGATCTTTCAACTATTTTTTAAAAAGTGGTGGTGATTGCCATGTCTGGATTAGTATCAGTGTAATTCAAGTTTAATGAGAATATAATAATAATCCTTAAATGTTATCTAACTGAATAAAAGCTGAAAATGACCAGATGAGACACGTGGTGCTCACCAGGAAAACTTTCCGTCAACAATACACTTATATTATTTGTTTGCTCATTACCTAGTAAACAATATTAAGTAGGATGCGCCATATGAAAATGAGAAGTATTAATCTCATAATGCTTAAATCATGTAAATCTAATAAAATCTGAGTTATGACTCTTACAGTCGTTGATCATTACTCACACATCTTAATGAGATCTTAGAGTAAGGGCCATTGAGGTGATTTAAGTTAGAAAGTTCTTCAATAATAGAATATTGAAGCTACAAAACAACCTATGCTCTGCCTCACCTTTCTATGAATACACAAAAAATAATTCATGAAGTGATACTAGTCTCTCATGGTTCTCTCAAATTATTTGTGAAATCATGAGAATTTCTTCAAGACATCTTCCTTCTTATGCTTGCCTCTTAAATGCTAATATTGTCTGGAATCCATTCTTGTTCCTCTTCAACATCTTTTGTAATAATCTATCAAATGTCATGTTCAAGATAAGGCTTCAGTTATTGCCCGTGAATTTATCTCGCTTGGCCCATTGTGTGAATAATGGACTTTATTTCTGATTGCCAAGAACTGTATGTTGCAAATTTACCCTATCAATTGATTTCACATTTCCCCTTCTTTTAAAAATATTTTTATTAAGTATTTAAGGTATTGTACAATCACAACTGCATATAAAGTAACAATATGATATGCATATATTCTTAAACCAGAAATACCCCCACATGGTCCACACCCCAGTCTCTTGATTCTTCTATATTTCACCCCAACTAGCGATATAAATGTGAATTTTCCAGAATTAAATGATTGTATGAGTATTATTTGGATTTTTTGGGGGGAGGTTAAGAGTGTGCTACATTGTTGATTGACTCCGTAGATCCCTCCCTATCCTCCCTCTGCCTACCCATCCCCCCTAGATTATGCATTGTGTTACTGCGTCTTTGCTGGGTCTAGTACATGAGTTTGGCAACCTTTCACCTAGCTTGGATTTACTCTTGTATCCAAAAATGAGGGGAAACTGAAATCATCTCCTACTTCTCCTGACTGTCCTTCTACAGTGAATGTCACCAAAATTATTCCTGTCATTCAGTTATCTACTTGAAAGTTATCCCCAACTTCTTCTCCTTCATATCTCATTAGTAATAAATGCCACATTTTTATCATTCAGGAACCTCTATTTCCTACCACTGACAGGTGAAGTTCTTCTTGCATCCTTCACACGGATTACTGCAGTTGGAAGAAAAGTGTAACCGTCCCAGTTCATTCCGAAAACTGATTGAGCAGCCCCTCTGTTTAAGAATCTGAACAAAGACTTAGAATAAAATAGATAAACCAAACCTGTGTCTGCTGTTAACAGTCAAGTTTTCTAGATGAAAACAATAAGCAGGATTTTCTGTCCATGCAATAGAAACCAGGCCCTTTTTACTTAGCATCACTAATCATGACAATGATTCTACAAGCAGGCTTTATTAATCCCTTCTCAAGAAGAGATCATATAACATTCTCTATTTCAAAAATAACATTCAAACCCTTCTCTGGCTCCACAGCTTTTTGTTTTCCAGCTGTATCTCTGAAGATCAATTTGCAATGCTTTTCTATGCTTTTAGACCTTTAAACCATTCAGGAAGCTGGTAATGCTTTTCATCCCATTGGACAGCTCATGAACTTTGATTTGTTCTCCAAAGCTCATTCTACATGTCACATGCTCTGTTTGCTTTAGGGACAATTTACACATGCTTTCATAAGTGTGTCTAGCAACCTGAGCTTATACCTTTAATAAAACACGTCACACTGTATTACAATTATGTTCTTCTTTGTGTCACTGTCAAGCCCCTGAACTCTGGAAAAACACAGACATTTACACATTTAACCATATTTTTGTATCTTCTAATACAAAGTAGATTCTTAATACATTCTTCAACAGAATTTGAGCTATGTGAAGGTGTTCTAAAACACCTATGATCTACTTTATGTCGGCTCTATTACATCTTTTTTATCTCTTCCCCTCCTCTCCTTTCCTCAGCTCACCCAACCCAATCATGTTGGTTCTCTGGCTCTTCATAAACATACCAAACTTACTCCTGCCTTGCTCTAGGCCTGCAATATCTGTCCCCCCACTTTTTCTTCTTATTATTTTTGCTTAGTTTCCTTTATTATTCATTCATATCTGTTTACATGTTACCTTAGCAGAAAAAAATCCCTGAAAACTTTAAGCATTACCTCACACTCCTGTCTGATTGTTTTATTAGTATATTCTTGTAATTTTATTCCAACAACTTATTTTCAGCTGGCAAGGTGTATATTTATTTATTTTACTTATTCTTAGCCTTTCTAACTGGAATAAAAGCCCCATGAGACAGGTGTATTAACTCTTTGGTCCACTGCTTATCTCCAAAGTCTTGAATACAGCCTGGCAGATACTAGCTCCTCATTAATATTTGCTCAATTAATGGTAAATAAACATATATAGTACTCAGGCAGTGCTCAGACACTGTGCCATACCTGATTTTCATGGAAGACTTCTCCTGTCATTACACCAGCACTCACTTTGTTTCACTCACACGTATGTGACAAATTCCCTGAAGATGCACACTCAGAGTTGAGGTTCAGGGAAACTTTCCTCCAAGAGTAAACATGTGCATTTTATCAAGAGCAATGAGAGCCAAGTCATACTCAAGAGACTTACTTGGTAGGAATTTTAGAGAAGACACATGTATAAAGCCCATTGAGGAGACATGTGAAGAAGTTACAAACATTTCTCATATTATCTAGATAATACACCAGAGGTAGAATTACCTTGACAGAAAAAAGATATGGAAGAAAACCCTTGGGCCCTATGCTACCTCTTATTCTTATGGATCTTCTTATGAAAAATTGCTCTCAGATTATGATTCTTAACCCTTTAAAGTACAAACATTCTGGAATCCAAAGGACATCAGCAGTGCCTTTTATCATCTATGTGTATGAATAGAGTTTTGATGTACTCTTTTAAAAAATAACTTTGTAAATCTAAATACTGTTCTTTATTTTCCTTCATACTACTATAATTATATATAGCCATTGTGCTTTTGTTACTTTTAAGCATGCGTATTATTTACTTCATTAGAGTGTAGAGTCCACTTGGAAAAAATGTGTGTTGAATTGTCTCGTCAGGTGCCCTAAAATGAACCAAATAAAATGCTCCACCCCATATGCCCACTCTCGGTTGGTTTCTGCTTTTACTTGTGACATAAGGAAGTGGGGGAACAACTTTATCAATACAAACTAGCTTTACAATTCATGCAAAATCCATATGTAATTTTTTAAGGAGATGTTTATAATAAAATATTTCTTGGTTTACTCTGAACAAGTATATAAAATTCTCAGCTAATTCATATCCATCTTTTCTTTCTTGTGAACAATCTTTAATCATCCATCATTTATTTAGCATTAGTTTTGTATCATATAGTTATCTGGAGATGTTCTAACTGGAAACCATCTGTTCAGTTTCACAGAATGCACAGCCTTTTCTCTGATCTTTCTAGGAAAACAAGCCTTGGTCTGGACTAGCCCCAAATAAATATCCTCTTGCAAAAAAAAAGAAAATCATCTCCCATTGAATGGTAACTTGTCCCTGATCCTTTTTCAGGTACAGGCCACTAATAATTTATAAGGGATGATGAACAGAAGTCTTCATATTTTAGACAATATTCTCTATTGATTACAACAAAAATTGGATATTAATTGTAGATTCTGCCAGTACTGAAGCCAGCACTCTGAGATGAGACTAGATTTCCTGCTTTGCCAATTTCCTTCTGGGTTCTTGTTTTGAAAATTTGTTTTTATTGTTATTGTTATTTGTTTATTTATTTGTTTTCATTTATTACTCATTTAAGATAGTCTTACATTTAGGAGGGAATCATTGTCATACTATCAAGAACAAATATATAATGACAGAGGAAGCCAAGGCTGATGCCAGTTCATGATTTCCTCCCCTTGGATTCCCCTGGATTCCATGTTTCCCCCTACTTAATCCATGTGTTAGTTGGATTTCTCATGGAAGTCAAAGGTTCCCCACTGGGTAGATACCCCCATACCCCCTCCCTCCAGCCTCCATGATATCCTTCCTATTCTCTCCCCACTCCCTGACATCCTCCCTTCATCCCCCAGTATCATAGACAAGGTTTCCCCTGTTCATGTATGTAAAAATTCATTCATGTTGAGGTTATTATTAGCTTAGCTATCTATCATACTGTTTCTGAATATATTCTAGCCTCCATAAATGAGAGAAAACATTCGACCCTTGAGTTGGGATGTTTCATTTAGCATAATTTTTTCCATCTCCACCCATTTGGCTGCAAATGCCATGACATCATTTTCTCTAATAGCCAAGTAGAATTCCATTGTATATATGCACCACAGTTTTTTAATCCACTCGTCAAGTGAGGGGCATCTGGATTGGTTCCATAGTATAACTATTGTAAATTGAACTGCTATAAACATTGATGAAGCATTATCTCCATAATATGCTGATTCTAGCCCTTTTGGGAAAATACCCAGGAGTGGGGTAGCTGGGTCATAATGCGGTTCCGGCCCTAAATTTTGAGGAGTCTCTACACTGCTTTCCATAGTGGCTATACCAGTTTGCAGTCCCACCAGCAATGTGACAGTATTGCTCTTTTCCCACAATCCCTCCAGCATCTGTCATTGTTTATATTCTTGATTTTTGCCACTCTGACAGGAGTGAGATGGAATCTCAGTGAAGTTTTGATTTGCATTTCTCTGATGTTAGTGATGTAGAACATTTTCTCATGTTTATGGGCTTTTTGGACTTCCTCCACTGAGAAATTTCTCTTTAGTTCTGTGGCCCATATTTTGATTGGATTATTCATGGTTTTGGTATTCATTTTTTTGAGTTCTTTGTATATTCTGGATATTAGCACTTTGTCCAAGATATCAGGCAGATTTTCTCCCATTCTGTAGTTTCTCAATTGACACTCTTGACTAAATCTTTAGCTTTGCAGAAGCTTTTTAGTTTAATGGCATCCCATTCATTTAATCATGACTTTACTGCTTGTGCCATGGGAGTCTTGTTTAGAAAGGAGGAGCAGACCTCTATGTCATGTAGTGTTGATCCTACTTTTTCTTCAAGGAGTTGTAAAGTTGCTAGTTTATTTTCCAAATCCTTGAACCATTCTGATTTGATTTTTTGTGCAGGGAGAGAGGGAAGGATCCAATTTCAATTATCTATATATGGCTGTCCAGTTTGTCCAAACCATTTGTTGAACAGGCTATCCTTCCATTCTATGCTTTTGTCCTCCTTATCAAACATCAGAGGTTAAAGATTTGGGGGTTCATCTCAGAATATTCTATTCTGTTCCATTGTTCTTCAATTCTGTTTTGATACCAATATCATCTGGTTTTGTTACTATAGCTGTATAGTATAATTTCAGGACAGCAATTGTAATACGTCCTGCTTCCACTTTCTTGCTGAGTAACGTTTTGGCTATTCTGGGTCTTCTGTTATTCCATACAAATTTGAGAATTGCTTTTTCTATATCTGTGAAGAATGTTGTTGGTATCTTGATGGAGATTGCTCTGAATCAGTATAGGGCTTTGGGTAGAATGGCCATTTTGATTATATTAATTCTACCTAACCAAGAACATGGAATGCTTATCCATCTACTCAGATCTTCTGAAATGTCTTTGTTTAATATTCGATAATTTTCATTGTAGAGGTCCTTAATATCCTTTGTTAGATTGATACCTAAGTATTTTTTTTGAGAAGATTGTGAATGGGACAGAGTTCCTAATTTCTTCTTCAGTGGATTTGTTGCTGGAGTATAGGTAAGCTAAAAATTTGTTGGTGTTGATCTTACAATCAGCCACTTAGCTGAAATTATAAGCTCTAGGAGTCTTCTGGTCAAGTTGTTTGGGTCTTCTAGGTATAGGATCATGTCATCAGCAAATAGAGACATCTTGACTTCCCCTTTTCCTATTCCAATTCCTTTGATTCCCTTATCTTGTCTAATAGCTCTGGTTAAGGTTCAAGGACTATATTGAATAATAGTGGTGAAATTGCATAACCTTGTCTTGTTCCTGAATTCAGTGGAAATGCTTTCAGTCTTTCTCCATTAAGCACAATGTTGGCTATGTGTCCGTCATAAATGGCTCTTACAAAATTAAAATATCTTCCTTTGATCCCCGTCTTTTCCAGAGTTTTGAGCATAAATGGGTGCAGAATTTTATCGAAGGTCTTTTCTGTGTCAACTGAAGTGATCATGTGATTTTTATTTATTTTTAAGTGGTGAATTATATTTATTGATTTGCATATGTTGAACCAGCCCTACTTTCCTGGAATGAAGCCCATTTGATCATAATGTATTATCTTTTTAATGTATTTTTGCATCAAGATAGTTAGGATTTTATTAAGAATTTTAGCATCAATGTTCATCAGGGAAATTAGTCTGTAATTTTCTTTTCTTGATGTGTCTTTGTTGGGTTTTGGTATCAATATTTCCTTCATAAAAATATTTGGGAATGTTCCCATCCTTTCAATTTCATGGAAAAGCTTGTAGAGGTTCAGTGTTAATTCTTCTGTAAAGTTCAATTAGAATTCTGCCATGAATCCATCAGCTCCTGGGCTTTTCTTTTTTAGAAGGCTTTGGATTGCTGATTCAATTTTGCTACCTGAGATTGATTGGTTTAGAATTTCAATGTCCTCCAGTGTTAATTTGGGAATGTTGTATGAGACCAGATATTTATCCATTTCTTCAAGATTATCAAACTTGGCAAATTATAATTTTTCAACATAAGTTCTAATAATCTTCTGGATTTTGGTTGAGTCAGTAGTGATATCGCCATTTTTGTCTTTGATTTTATTGATTTGCTTCACTTCATTTTTCTTTTTGTTGAAGTTGGCAAAGGGTCTGTCTAACTTATTTTTTCAAAAGCCAACTCTATATTTTGTTGATAATTTGTATTGTTTTTTGTTCTCAATTTCATTGATTTTGGCTCTGATTTTAGTTATTTCCTGTCTCCTATTAGGTTTGAGATTGGATTCTACCTCTTTTTGCAGGGATTTGAGTTGGAGCATAAGATTTTATTAGGGCCCTTTATGGATTTTTGATGAAGTCACTCAGTGCTATAAATTTACCTTTTAAGAAAGCTTTTATACTATCCCAAAGATTTTGATACAATTTTTTCAGCATTCTCATTCATTTCCAAGAATTTCTTGATTTCTGTTCTCAATACTTCTTTTATCCATTCTTTGTTTAAGAGGGTATTATTCAATTTCCAAGTATTTGAGTATTTTCTATTATTTTTTGTGTTATTAATTGCTAAGATCATAGTCTGGTGGTCCAACAGGATACATGGGATTATATCAGCTTTTTTTGTATTTGTTAAGGTTAACTCTGTGGACTAGGATGTAATCTGTTTTGGAGAAGTATCCATGAGCTGCTGAGAAGAAGGTTAACTCAGTCAATTTAGGATGGAATATTCTGAAATTATCTGTTAAGTCCAGTTGATTAATAGAGTTTTTGAGGTTAGAGATATCTTTGTTGGTCTTTTGCTTGGATGATCTGTCTATAGTCAATAATGTTGTATTAATATCCTTCAGTACTATTGTGTTGAGGTCGATGTGGGGTTTAAGGTGCTTGAGTATTTTTTCATATATTTGGAAGGGTTGTAATTGGGAGCATAAATGTTAACTATTATTATGTCTTCTTGATGTATTGTACCTTTTACTATGATATAGTGATGTTCTTTGTCCTTTCTCACTAATTTTTGGTCAAAATTAACTTTATCAGATATGAGGATTGCAATGCCATCTTGCTTTTTCAGGCCAGAAGCCTGACAGACATTTTGCCAACCTTTCACCTTCAGTCTGTGTCTATTTTTGATTGTGAGGTATGTCTTCTAAATGCAGCATTTTGTTGGATTTTGTTTTTTGATCCAGTGAGCCAATCTGTGTCTTTTAAGTGGGGCATTGAGTCCATTCACGTTAAGAGTTAGAATAGATGTGGGAATCTGGTTCCCTGACGATGTGACTGTTGCTGTGCTTTGCGCTGTTTTGGATACCTTTTGGTGTGTGTGTGTGTGTGTTTATCTAAGGGTTTTGGAAGTTGATAGCATGATTCTCTGAATGAAGTATGTCTGAGAATTTTCTGTCATGCAGGTTTTGTGTTCATGTATCTTGCTAGCTTGACTATATCATTGAAGTATTTAATTTCACATCTAAAACTGAGTTTTGATGGGTATATTATCTTTGTGTTAAAATTGTTTTCTTTCAATGTTTGAAAAATATCATTCCATGCTCTCCTGACCTTTATTGTCTAATCTGAGAAATCCATGGTAATCCTTATTGGTCTGCCTCTGAAAGGATTGGGCGTTTTTCCCTTGCTGGTTTGAGGGGTCTCTCCATTTCTCTGTTGTTCATTTTAAAGATGATGAGTCTCAATGAGTTTCTCATTTAGTTTGGTCTGTTTGGTATCCTATAGGTGTCTTGAATTTGATTTTCTGGATTAATTCTGATATGGGGAAAACTCTCCTTAGCAATTTCACTTAGAAGTTTCTTAAAGCCCCTTGTTTGTTGTTCAATGTTTTCTTCAATACCAATTACTTTCATGTTATTTCTTCTCATCTTGTCTGATACTACTTGGAAGTTCTGATCATGTACAATAAATTTCTTTTGTTTTCTGTCCTTGAATTCAAAATTGTTCAGCATGTCTTCATTATATGATGTTCGATCTTTGAGAGCTGAAGTTCTATTTTCCATTGAGTTTATTCTGGTATTAGTATCTTTCAATGAGCTTTTGATTTGATTGACAGTATGTTGCAATTTGGAGTGTTCTGCTACATCTCTTTTCAGAATGTCTATCTCTTTATAGATGTGGTCTCTCATCTCTTGAAATTATTCTCTTTTCTCTTTATAAAAGTGGTCTCTCATCTTCTGAAATTGTTCTCTTATCTCTTTGCTTAGATTTACTTTCAATTCTTTGATTGAAAGTAAATCTAATCATATTGTTGATACATTTTTCTAGGTTTTCATCTAGGCCCCCGACCATGGCTTCCTTGGATGGGGAGCTGGGTGGTTGAAATGGAGGATTGTTTCCCCTTTTCTTCATTTTCGGTTACAGGAAGTGTGGCTTGAGGTCCAACAGTGAATAATTATCTTTGGGGTTTTGTCACTGGTATTGGAACTTCTTAACTCTTTGATTATTTGGGTTAGGGTACAATTTGGGTAGCATAGATCATTGGCTGCCACCCCAATCAGTGAAGTATTATGAACCTTTAGTCTTTCCAATGCCTCCAGGGCTAGGAGGTAGAAGTCCATAAGTACAACCAATGCATACAACAGACACTGTCATCTGAAGCTGTTACAGTGTAAATTATCACTTATAGGAACAATCAGATAAGCAGTTTTCTACCATCAGAGCTCTCACACTATACTTAGATAACAAGCAAACACCTGTTTTCAAGTATGACATTTTCTTCTGTTTAGCAGGGCCTCTGTATGTGGGGGGGGGAATCTACAGAGCAAAGAGAATGAGGTAGGCAGGTAGTGTGCAACTTGTGACTTAGGATATATAGCTACAAGGTAGTAGATTGATGAAGTCTATATTAAGAGTGAGGAAAAGATAGACACTGGAAGAGAGTGAGGTAAAGATTTTGAGGGAGCACGAGAGAGACCAGAATATAGTTTAGGCATTGACAGGGTAAAGGAAAGAAGAAGGTTATATAGAGTGAGTGTCTCTTCAGCACAAGGAGACTGAGCACTAGATTGCTATAATGTACTTCCCCAGGTTGGACCCCAATGATAAGGTTACAGTGGCCAAATACAAGAGGTCACAGTGACAGTAAAAACCAACCACATAGACTCACAAACAAACATACATACATTGAGAAACATCAGTTTCAATAATAAGAACAAAAAGAGAAAAAAAAAGAATTAGGAAGTTTCTGAATTATTATCGCCAAGGTCAATATGTGCCATGGGGGAATGTGTTCATAGCTGACTTCTAGGCGAAGTCACTTCCTAGTTGAATTTGTTGGAGGGAATGAGTTTTGGTGATCACAACTGACAGTGAGATTCCCAGTAGCCTCCCAGTATTTTTCTCTTGTGTAGGTGTTGCAAATAATCATCTTCCCTGCTTCCTGTGAGAACAGACTTCAGGACCACCTGATTTGCACCCTTGGGCATGTAATATCTGCCTGTCAAAACTCTTGTCCCTCTTCATCCAGTGGCCCAGGAGCAGCCAGGAATATTGTGGATGCAGATGCAGCTGTATGGGACTTTTACTATTCCAAGGAGAGTGGTCTGCTTGGAATAAGCTCCCCCGTGAATGTTTTTGCCCCTCTGTTCTACGTCTTGAGGTTCTCAGTAGCCACAAGAGATGATGTGTGGGGCATATACAATCCCAGCAAGGTGAGACAGGCATGAATGAGACACCAGGCCAGTTAGACTAGTGTTTGAGGAGGTCAAAATGCAACAATGAGTAGGGCATGGAAGCCCAGTCCTACTTGGAGTCCACAGGACCTAAGAAATGGTGTCTGAATACAGCGATCAGGGTCCAAAAGTGGAGAAAGGAACTGAGTCCAGGCTGTCCCTTTTGCTTGTAGGTTCCAGAGGCTGACACTAGTCTCTGCCTTGTCTGTGAGTTTCATGTAGAGTCTGTCGGACCTGCAGTCAGATACCACTCTGGCTGAATGGGTTCTATTGAGCAGAGTCCAGGTCACAGACTCCTCACACAGTTCTGGCGTATAAGGTGAGGGAGGGGTGGGAAGCCTCCAGACCAGAATTGAGGGTCTGCTGACCCACACAGGTCCCAAGGCAGGCAGTCAAAACACTGAGTATTTGGGGCATCTCCTATGAGCTCCTTAGTCTGTGCAATAGCTGGTGATTTTGGTTTCACTTGACAATGCAATGCCCTGCACCACCCTCTAGGAGGAATCAAGATGGTGATACCACCCAGTTCTTCACACGATCAGATCTAGGTTCTCAGATTCATGTACAATAAAGCAGCCTTAGGCTGCTGCTGCCACTGCTGCAGACAGGACAAGGATCCCAAGCCCAGGTTCTGATGAGTGCTCACTGCTATGGCTGAGTTACATTGATTATGCACAGTTTCCTCCCCCTGGGCTATTTTCATGCCCACTGCCAGCTGGAAGCTGGCCAAGATGGTGTAACTAACAACTTTATTACTGCTCTGTGTTAATAAACTTCCTTCCTTAGTTGATAATGATTTTGGGGAGGAATTCACCCACCTCACAGAAAGGTACTTCTACCACCATTTGTGTCCCACGTTTACAGAGAGATTTCTCCATGAGCACTGCTGGGCTTACCCTGGTGTTGCCACAGCCGCTATCATGATCCTCTGTCTTGAAAATTTGAAGAATAAAATCCACAATCATGTAAAGGAAGTGTAGATGGAGTTGGATTTATTTAACCAAGAAAAGCGAGAACACCCACAATGCAAGAATGGGTCTAACAGCAGCAAAAACCATTTTGGTGTGCTTGTTTAGGAGCTTATATGGTTCTGTGTAGAGCATGGAGCAAAAATTTATACTAAACAGGAATTGAAAATATATCAATGCTCTTGCCTTTGAGTTTTAATCCTTCCTCTGACTCCCATCTGGGTTCATCCCCACCTTCAATTTTCCCACCCTGTCACTGGCTTTGTTGGAGCATTGAAGAGATGAGTTACTACCTGATATACCATTTCATTCATCACCCTACTACAAGCACTGTGCAAATGAGGATCTCTATTTTAGTTATAAAATCCAAGGTGAGTTAAAAAGCATCAGAAAGAACTTCCTTATAATAAAACAAATGCCACACTTATATTCTCTATAGTAGATACAGGGTCAAAAGCAAAGATGAATAGTCCATACTTCTAATTCTATCTCAGATGTATTTATCTCATGGTGCAATGCAATACTGTGATGGAGAGGCCTCATCTCAGGTGAGAGAAATGACAAGGATGGCAGTGTGAATATTGCTCTTTTTGTCAATGATAACTTTGCCTGGAGTAGAGTTCAGGTAAAAAATTTTCCTCTAACCTACTGCACCTCTCTTTGCAGCCAGAGGTGGAGAATACTGATCATGCTGAGATGAAAAGCATTCATACTGTTTTCTTCATGTTCCTGAAAGTGCTATTCATTTTACTCTTCACAAGCAACGAATTCCCTAAGTTGATTTATAAAGAAAATGTGAATGGCTAAAAATGCATGAGCACTGAAACAACATTGAAGAAAGTTAACTTGTTCTTTCTCCTTTCAAAGAATTTTTTTATTTGGTATAAAAAAAAGGCCTTGGAATTCTGTTTTGTTTGTCAAGAATAGATGTAGTTTTTAAATGGTTCAAAACATCTGTTTCTAGCTTCTTTGAAAAATAAAAAAAAAAGCATAATCATGGAGGCCTGATGCAACAGAGGCAGCCCAGGTGGGAGGCTTTACACTTCTTGCCTCCTTCATTTCCCTTTTCCTGTTGCACCTGCCCATCCAGGGACACTGGGGGAGTGAAAAAATACAGCAAACAAAGGTCTAGATTGCAAATAACATATGTACATCTACCTCCCTAATTTCTTGCTTGTCACTACCATAATCACTATGATGGATCTGGAAACTAACACTTTTATGAACAACTTTTATGGATATTTGGTGAAAATAAGGAGACCTGAAAATATATCCTGCACTTTCTAGGCTTACTCATCATTCTTTATACATATGATGTTGATCATTTTTGGTATATATTCTGTACCATAATGGCAATTTTACATCCATAATAAATCACATATTTTAAATATATGGAAAATAATGCCAAAATAGAAAAACATTTAAAAATAAAAATATTGTATCATCAGTTATGTACCAAGAGGGCAGGGGTGGGGCTGATCTGCCATAGGAACAAGCACTATGGAAATGGATTGCCTATAGAGAAACCAACGGTTGAATGTCTTCACTCATCTGTGGAGGTTGGAACTAGACCCTGGCCATTAAGAGAAGTGGTCTAATACCAGGTGTTAAATCCAGATATCATGTAATGTTACACAACCTAGTACTTTTATTAGAGATGTTGTGGGAAGGGGAAAGGAGGGATAAGGGTGGGTAATTGGGGGGCACTCTCGGGGGTAAATCCAATTTTCAGAATCTAAATACATTATATATTATTTTGTTAAAATTTGTATGATTGTTCAACAAATAAATTTCTCAATAAAAAAAAACAGCAGAAAAAAAAACTAACCGGTCAGCATTTATTATTATTGTTTCTATTTAACCATTATAAACAATACCAAGGATATTATCATTCTCCCTCCAAATAATTACAAGTTGGTGGTAGTCAAAGTTCTAAACAACTGGTTGCAATCACAGTGTCCTCCTTCCACTGCCGACTCTTATGAGCCTATTCGTAAACTAGTACACATAGCATTGCGTTCTTTTATTCTTGTTTTTCAGCTTCCAAACTTTGATTACTGAAGGTTAATGCTTCTCAAACTCAATGTTCCTACACATCACCTGTTATTAATATGCAATGTATTATTTGGTTGGTCCAGAGTGACAATAAGATTCTGCAGTTATAACAAGTTTCCAGATGCTACAATTTAAGGAATGGTGTGAGTAGCAAAGTTCTAGATAATGTTCTCTAGGAGAATTAATTGATCAGCCAATTAAAATTTTCAAAAAGCAATTAAAAATCCCAACATTTTCAATTCCTTAACTTTTTATGCTATATTATTGCTATTTCTTCTATATTATCATATTAATCTAATATTTTGCAGTGGATTATATTGAGTTAAAGACTTTTCTTTCCTTTTTCTTCTTAATCTTATGTTTTAATTCAACCAAAATTATTAAGCATCTACTATGTTCCAATACCATCTGGAATTCTGAAGCTATATTGATATAAGAAAGAAACATTATTCCTGGCTATTATGAAACTATATTTTGGGGGGATATAAGCAGTAAGAAAAACCACACAATAAAGAGCAAATTATGCTTTGGTAGGCAAGAAAAACTGCTTAGTAATGCAAACACATTTTGAACAATGACCACAATTTCAATGTGGAATAGTTGTTAAACTGAAGTTTAAGCAGAGGTGAAGAGAAGTGAATGAAATAGAGATGAGGCCTTCAATTGAAGGGTGTGCTATGAAGACATGCACCAGTGCAGAGACTCTGAGCGAGGAATGTTCCTGTTATATTAGAAAACAAGGAGATCTTATACCCAAAGCAGAATGGACAGTGGAGAAAGAAAGAAGATGAGGTCAAAAATGTCATCTGTGGCCAGGTCTTGTATGGACTTTTAAGATTTTGATGGAATTTTGACGTTTACCCATAGAAAAATATAGTCACTGTAGGAAATTCAGCTTAGATATAATACACATTTGAACAGGATTGCTTTGACTGATCTACAGGATGGACTCTTGGGAAACACAGAGTTCTATTTCCAGATAAAAGATGACCTCTTAGGAGGATTATGATTTTTTTTTTTTTTGTTTCTGAAGAATTTTTTCTGTGTCAATTTTTCTAACAGCAAATACTAATACAAAGCAATAAACTTTTGTGGTTGCTATCCAAAGTTTGAGATATAATTGAATGAGGGCTGGAGCAGTGGCTCAGGGGTTGGAGTGCTTGCCCGTAATGAACAAGGACCTAGGTTCAAACTCCAGCACCACATACAACTAAGTGTTGGAGAACCAAAGGCCAGATGAAAAAAAAAATAAAGAAAATTGATTTGCTCTTTCTCATACTCTCTTCCTCTCTCTCTTAAAAAAAAAAAGTATTTGAGTTTTTCTTTGCAGGCTTTAAAAGAGCTATCTTTACAATGGCAAAGGGGTGGGGGGAGGGATGATAGTGAGGGATCTAGGGTGGAAATCAACAATGTAGCTTACTTTTTACCCCCTGAGAAGCCAAATAATACTTATGCTAACTTTTAATTCTGGAAAATGCATATAGATAGATAGAAAGAAAGAGAAAGAGGGAGAGAGAAACATATCTATTATGGGGGGGAAATGAAGAGTCAAGAGACTGGGGTGTGGGTGATGTGTGAGTGATTCTGGTTTACGATAGAGGCATATCATGCTGTTACTGCATATGCATTTATGATTGTATAAACTCCTCAATAAAATTAAAAAGATATAAAAAATAAAATTGGAAACCTGGTTTTCAATCTTTAATTATATTAAAATGTGTCAGCCATATCTCCTCTTTGTTTCTTGTTCCTTATCTGAAACACAGGATAAAATGACACATGCCTATAGGCATGATTGTGCTACTAGTACTTTTGCATAAAAATGCAGTATTAATGAAATATAAAAATATCAATTTTCTTTAGGAAGTTGATATGAACATTTTAAGTCTAGATTGATACAGTTAATTACAACATATATGGTTATAATAAATTAAGCTTGTCATCCATTTTTCCATGCAACCAATTTTCCCAACGTTTATTGAACATCTAATATATGCTAGTCATTGCACAGTATGTATAGGAACAAAAATAAATAAATATATACTATTTTATTCAAAGAACCAGCCAGTAAAGGTAGACAACAAGCAGGCATTCATAATACAACTATAATGAAAATAATAATGTCCAGCCTGGATGTCTGATAGTGATATTTAATCAAAGGACAGCATAAGGAAGACTTTGCTATCTTGAGTGTGTCAGATCCAGTCATGTCAGTGAATGAGGATGATATGTAGGGGAACGAGCAATTTAGGCTAAACAAGCATCCTGCCAAGGTGACACACTTAAGCGTAGAGAAGAATAGGCTTTTGATGAAGGTGAAGAAGGAGCAAGTGGTTGTTCTAAAGCACTTACGTGTCATTGTAAGAATCTTGGGCTTCTTACTAAAAATAATCGAAAGACACTGGCCGAATTGAGTGGTGTGTGAAATTACAGGCACAGAGACCAGAAAGCTCTGTAAAAAATTAAAATAAGTAATAATAATAGCTTGAACTAATCCATTATGATGCAGATAGAGAGCAATACTGAATTTAAGAGGCAGTGGAATTGACAGAAATGGACGACTAGATGTGGAAAACAAAGGAAAATGAGCTTAGTGTAGGAATATTTTTGTCTGCAAATAACAGAAAATATCACTAACCATTTCTAAAAGCAATAGTTTTCTTTTCCATATGTAGTATTCCCTGAGGTATGGATCACTGAAGCTCCACCATGCCATTAGGGATCTAATTTTCTCTAGACTTCTGCTTTATGATCCCTGACATGCTTCCTCTCTGCTCTTGCTTATAGCCTCATAATCACACACTTACTCTATTCTAGGCCTCACGACTGTCTTCTAGGCTGGAAGAAGGGGAAAGGGAAATGATAGCACCTGGGGAATTCTTTTATGTCTCTTTGGTGCAAACCATCACATGATCAACCAATATTGAAAGGGAAGCTGGGAAATGAAGTACTTTTAAAGGCTGTAACAGTCACCAGAAGAAATGTAAGAGAAGAATTGAACAAAATGTTGGATTTATCAACCTAGGCTGTCTATGCCACAGACGTGTAGGAAAGTGGGAAATCCCTGAAATGACACCATGGAACAAAGGAGAAGGGGTGATATGTAAACTACAAGTAAATGACATTCTTAACATCATGGAGAACATGTGCTCATGCTGCCGAAGATGAGTGTAAAACAGATAGGCTAAAGCAATTAAAGAAACCTGATCAATGCAATCTCTAACTGCACTGAGTATCTCCAACCTTTTATTGACTTAGTTCTGTTATTGGTGAAGGAAGAAACTGATTGCAATGATTATTTCTGTTTCCATCTTTGTATTTTTCTCTATATTTGTAGCAAAGTTGTGCTACTCCTGACATAGAAAACTAAGGTAATAAAATTTATTCTCACCTCATTACACATGTAAAAATTATCCTTCAATATAGTACTTGACTTACGTATAATCAATTCTATGCAAATTATTGCAAAAAACACATAAAATGGATTTAGACATATGGAAAATTTTTGCATCATTTGAGGAAAACAAAGTCACAAAAGAAAGTTATATGCAACGTGAATCACATTACCTGATAATGTATATGTGGTGGCTCTGAACACAGCAACCCCTCCTGGAGGAGAAGACCCTTGCTTTTAATTTCAAGAATTTTTGTTTGCTGTTGAATGAGCTCATATCACTTAATATTATTTGTATTGCTCCTTTGTTTATTGCATGGTAATTATTAGAACTAGTAATCTGTTCGAAGACAGAAAAGGATCATGATCCCAATACAATACTTGTGCATTAACCCTGGGTTATTCTATAGATTTAGAATGTATGCTAATTTGTACAACATAAATGTGCAGTGATTTTGCTGTGATAATATGCATAAGAGAATCATTTTTCAGAAGGGCACAGTTCTGAGAATGTTTTCCAATAACTCTCACATGTAACAGATTTTGTATCTTTCCTAGCACCAAGAAATATTTAGAAACGTGAATTGTGTTCTGAGTTACAAAAAACTAAACATTTTAAAAACCTTGAAAGAAAGACAATAGTCTGTACAATGGATTTAAAAAAAATTAAAATGACCTTACATACACAGATACTTTTAAAGCAGAAATAAAATATATAATTTGTAAATAAACTAAGGGGCAATAATTTTTTTAAATTAGAAAACATTAAAAGAAAAAGAATGATTATTCAATTTTCATTTTATATTATTGCTTTTTAACATTCTTGATCTACCATATATTATTAGAAGTAAGTAGATATTAACCACTGTACTTTACAGATTGAAGCTGTTATAAGTTAATGAACAATATAATTATTATTTTACATCATCTATTCATTTAACAAATATTTTTTAGCTCTGATTTTGGTTAGGTTTCTCAGCAAAGACTATGAGATGAAGATCTATGTGTAGAGTGATACTGAGTAGACATCTCAGGTTCAGTGACTGCTGAGGAATAAAGGAAGTCAGGACTTCCTGTTCATATGGGGAGCCCCGGAACTGTGATGAGTTCTCAGAGCTGTCCTGAGTTCAGGAGAGGGAGACCTTCACATTCTCATCTCAAGGGCTCGCAGGTCAGTAATGAAGTGCAAAGGAGACCTGACCTTGGGCAAAGTTCCTCTCTGAAAGCTGAGGGTTAGTTCTAAAAGGAAACCAACTGTGCTGCCAACAGGGCCAGTAGTTGGGGAAGAGGACTTTATTCTGGCCTGGCGCTCCTGGATGTGAGAGATAGCTTTGTTTATTCGTTTATTTGTGGCAGAACTCTTTTAGGCACTTGGGACTGTCAGAACAAAACCAACAAAGATACTTGCATTCTTCTTCATTTTGTCTTCCCTCCTGTACTGGGGATTGGACCCAGGGCTGCCCTACTACTGAACAAGATCCTCATTTTTTTTTAGTTTTTATTTTGAGACAACATCTTGCTGAATTGCCCAGTCTGTCCTCAAATTTGCCATCTTCCTGCCTCAGCCTTTGCAGTGGCTGGGATTGCAGGTGTGCACCAACCACTGAGCCTGGCTATGGAGTTTGGAGTTTACATTCTCATATTCCTTTCATTTTCGTTAATAAAAATTGCCCTTATTTGGTACACATTGTCGTGGATTTTTTTTATTTTTTATGTTTTAGTACTGCAGCTTGCTTGCCTCATTAATGAATGCATTTTATTTGTAGAGATACCTTTCCTGCTTTTCTGCTTTTATTTTTTGATCATTTGAGGCCAATCTTTTAAAAAGGAAGCATGAGACAGGGTTTGATGTTAAACAGTGAGCACACCATATATTTACATTACAGTTTAATTCATATTTTTGTGTTATGTGAGATTATATTTATCTATTTTTTCCTTTCCTTTTTTGGCTTTTGCTCTCTTGTATATAAATTTAACTACGTTTATTATC
>PVKS010022545.1:0-33592 GCA_004027875.1 Aplodontia rufa | reverse complement strand
TCTTCTTCTTCTTCTTCTTCTTCTTCTTCTTCTTCTTCTTCTTCTTCTTCTTCTTCTTCTTATCTTCTTCTTCTCCTCCCCTTTCCTCTTTCTCTTCTTTTTTCAAAATTCTTTTTTTTGGTAGTAGGAGTTGAATCCAGAGGTGATTAACCACTGAGCAACACCCCCAGAATGTTTTATTTTGAAACAGGATCTTTCTAAGTTACCCAGCGCCATGTTAAGTTGTTGAGACTGACTCTGAACTTGTGACACTCCTCCTTCAGCCTCCTAAATCACTGGGATTACAGGCAAGTGACAGCATACCCAGCTTTATTGCACTACTGTCAAAGATTATATATATATATTAAACGAGTCTTCTAAATTTACATTGTTGATCTTAATTGGTTTTGGAATTTTTTTTATTTTTAAGAGTATATCTTGCAAAACTGAAATTTCTGGGATCTCCTTTGATAGGTGCTGTTTTGGAATTCTTGAGAGATGCTGAGGATCTGTGTGGGGGACCTGGAGGGTCAGTAATTTGTCTGAAGAAATGTACCAGCAACACTGTGAAATGTACTCAAGCATAGTCCAGGGAAAGTCCAACTTCCATCTGAACACTGGCCTGTGGACTTTTCTTTCTCTATGGATTTGGTGTATAGACAAATGGTTTGGATGTGAGGTGTCCCCCAAATACTAATGTATGAGACATTTCAAGAAGGCTTAGGGGTGAAATGAGTGGATTATGAGAGCCTTAGGGCTGATAAAGATTGGCTAACTAGTAACTGAAGGTAGGGTGTGGTTGAAGGAGGTGGGTCCCTGTGGGCATGCCTTTGGGGTATATATTTTGTATCTGGTATTGAGTTTCTACCTCTGCTTCCTGGTGTGATGTCTTGAGCTGCTTCCCTCCACTATTCTCTTCTGCTATCTAGAGCCCAAGGAATGGAACCAGCTGTCTAGGGATCCAGAACTCTGAAACTGGAGCCCTCAGATAATTTTTTCCTCCTCTAAGACTGTTCTTGTTAAGTCTTTTAGTCGCAGCGGTGAAAAAGCTAACAAAAACAGACACTGAAGAGTAATATCTGAATGAACTTTGAACCTACATAGTTTGCAGAGCTCATATATTTTAAAATACACATATAATTTACCTTTCCTAATCTTCAAATAAACCTTTTGTGCATAAGACAAATGTTCCTAGATGTCTTCTCTTATATATTCATTAGTCACCACAAACACAACCTGCCCACATTGAACTAATTATCTCCACTCTACTTCCTGTAAGTGGCATTTACATCTACCCATTCACTCACATCAGACGTCTAGGAATCTACCAGACTACTTCTTTTACTTTACCATAGTCCCCAACCAACCACATCATCTTAGCAGGTTATTATATTATGTGTCATCATGTAGGTCCTCCCTATCTTCAATACTTGACTTAGTACAGATCTTTGCCATCACATATCTCTATCAATTTAATGGTGTCTTAACTTGCCTTCCGTTTCCCAATCTTACTCCTTTCCAGTTTCTTCTTCATACTGATACCAATGCAAATTCTCTAAAGTCCATTCCCTATTATGTCATTCTGTTCTTACAAACTACCTGCTGAGAGATTTGCCCTTATACTATTTGAAGCAAAGTTCCAACTCATTAATCCTTCATAATTGCTTTTCTATTTTCCTATCCATGTTTGCTTTCTGGTGTTTTCTGGTATCCACTTCTAGCACAGGATACAATTTGCTCACATTAGTCTTGCTGTGATGTGCCTAAGTGCTTTTCCATCTTTTTCCTGGGACCACCTGATTCATATATCAGCTACCCAATATAAATCTCTCTTTCAAGTCAAGAGTGTCCTCTATGAAAACTTTCCTGATCTTTTTCACTTCTCCACCAATATACAGAGTTTTATTGTACATATTTGTGCACAGGTTTGCTTTTCCCTAATAAATGGTGAGTTCCTAGAGGTAAAAGACTTTTATTACTCATGTTAAAACCTCCTGAGACTAAAGTAACACTTGTTACATGGAGAAGTTTTATAAGTGATTATTTAGTGAAAGGACCATTTCCTTTTGCATACAAAATAGTATAAACTATGTACTTTAATTCAATTCATACATAGAATGATTGAAAAATTGCCTTCTATAAGTTAATCATCTTATACTCCCTCTTCCTTTTAGTATGATTGAAAAGTGATGAAGTTATAAATTTCTCTTTGGATGTTTCCCTCAAATCATCATCTAAGAAAGAAGTGGATTCTCACTCTCCCCTAAAACTTTCCCAGTCCTAATTCTGATTTTTCCTCAGAGTGAATATGGCTGAAAGGGCAATTACCCATGCTAGGACCCAGAGAGTTTAGGAACTTTCTCATATCTTTCTAATTTAGAACAGTTTGGGCAAGGAAGGAGTGAAACCTTCCACTTACCATGTTTGAAAGAGGAGAGGACGATGGAGCCACTATGAGGCTTGTGTGAGGGTACTACTACCTCAACTCTGGATCAAGCAATCAATTCAATGCTGAGACTTAACTGAGAGTTCTAGCCATTTGTATAAAATTGTAGGAATGAAAAGAATATGTGTGGGGATGGAGCGGTGGCTCAGCGGTTTTGGTGCTTGCCTGGCATGAGGACCCGGGTTCAAACCCCAGCACCACGTACACAACTGAGTGTTGGAGCAACTAAGCCATGTGAAAAACTAAATAAAGTTGTTTCTCTCTTTCTCTGTCTCTCTCACTGTCCTTCTCTCTTTAAAAAAAAAAAAAAAAGAATATGTGAACATTAGAATTCCCAGAAACAAATTCTCTGAATTAATCCAAAGTCAATTCTTGTGAGACTTTTAGAAACTATTTGAAATTGTAGATTGCTGAGAATTGTAGTCCCGTGTGAAACAAATAAGTTATTGATATCTAATAAATGGCTTATAAACAGAAAATAGTCCAATTACCCACATTTAAAAATCACTTCCATTCCAAACCTACCATCTCTACTCCCTAACAAAATTGTTATAAGAATAGATTTTTAAAACACGTTTCAGTGAAAAGAAAGAAGTATGTTTTGCAAAATGAGGACTTCTCCATTTGTTCAATATGCAGATTTCTTTACAAAACTATTTTAGCCTGATAGGCACCAAAAGCTCATTCCATTTTCTAATGGTATGTTGAAGGATATTGTCTGAAGAGCAGGAAGTCTAAGTCAGAAGCAGTAGAAAAGCTTTGAACTTGAAAGAAACAGAATAGAGTGCTTTAGTACTTACAGCTGTCCTCTTCTTCAGTTATACATTTCACAACATAGCAGGCGTAGATGAACCCTGCCAGCTGAAACAAAACAGACATGCTTTAGACATCAGGCAAAGGCAAAGGACAGGGCCGCAGCACTGGGGGAATGGTTTCAAAGACCAGCCGTTTACAACCAAATTCTGGGTTCCAAAATGGTTAATGAGACTGAATCTTGACTCTAGTGTGGATTCTTGATCTTCATTCCAGTCATGTTCATCTTTCTTATAAATAAATACATTGCTCTATTTTTTTTAACTGGTGTTTATGTATAAGATTTGTTAATTGCCAGACAATCTAAAACAAATTGCTTCAAGTGAAAAAGGAAAAGAAAAGAAAAGAAGAGAATTATGGCCAATCATGATTGGATTTAATATGTGTATTTATACCAGTCAGCTTCTGCTTTACTTTTCTTTAGGTCAGGGCCTAAGATTCTAAAACTCATCTCTCCTCCTGAGCATCAGAAAAATACTTTAAGGGAAAAATATTCTGGAGATTCTGTGGTTTATTGTATGGGCTTTTTGGAAGCAATAAAAACTCTTATTGAGAGCTTGCACACTGACCATAGTTGAGATGACATGTTAAAGGAGTAACAAGATGGACACCTGTAAGAAAGGAGTGTCACAACAATACAATGTATTTGGGATTGCACATATGTCATCATCTTTTCTAAACATTCCCAGAACAAAAACAGTGATTATTTATGCTGATATTTTAGCCGGGCATTATCTGCTGAGTATGGGACCCCCACTATCATATTTAGTGTGGAGAACGGGAAATTAGGAAAGACTGTAGTTTGCAATCAGGGAGCTCAAGCATGGGGGGTAGATAAGAGGTGCTATGATAAGCCTAATGAAGTTGTTTTTTTTATTAACTGAGAGAGGTAATCTGCTGAATGTGAAGGGAACATTTTAAGTCAGAGGGTGTGCTAGGAGGTATTTAATGAGTGCAGAACTGTCTGGAGACAAAGCAGGGTCCAGCTAAAAGTTACATAAAAATTTTTTTTCAATTTGGATTTGAGGGAGAAAGTATATTCTGGAGGATTCTGTTTCCCAAAGAGAACTGATGTGGGATAAAAGAGTAGTCATCCTGTGAAAGAAGGGGAAGCAGCGTTGACTATACTTGGGAGAAATAGCTGGGATGAAGGGCTCCTCTCTTCCAAGATCCAAAAATAAAGGAAGAACAAGTTGCATGTAGTCTTTGTGTGTAGTAACTTGTTCTTCCTTTTTTTTGGGATCTTGGAAGAGAGGGCATGTGTACCTCCTGCCCCCACATGTAGTGATGGAACCAGCACACAAAATAGAGAGCTAAAAAAGAGTATTACTGATGCTATAGGAGCAGAAATAGTTTTCTTTTAAAAAATATTTTAGCAAAGTCATCAAGTCAGCATGTTTCTTCCTAAATTCTGTGTTATTATTGGCAATAAATTGATAAAGGTAAAAATTATTTCCTTCTCTAATAGAATAAGTAGAGTCTTTGTTTGTATGGGACTTATTGTTAGAATGCAGCCTACTAGTTAAAGCGAGGCTCTTCTATTTGGTTATAGTAAAGATTTGATTGGAATAATTAAAATCACCCAGTGAGTTAAACAATTTCATAGAGACTACACTAATACTTTTTAATCTTTTATCTACCAGGAGCCTTGGAAATGCTCAATATGTTGACTGGAACAGTTCCATGATGTTTTGTCATTGGTGCTTGGATCTTGCTAGGGTTAAGTAAATAGTAGGAACAGACAGAGATGAATGGTGGGGACAAGAGGTTAAAAGAATAATTCTATAAAACGGGCCTACTGTGCTGACTCCACATACTTTCTCTTCCAAAAAGTAGTTTGCCAGCAGGGGAGCCTGCCTGGCCTAGGTAAGCAAGATATGTCATATTCCTCAGCAAGTTACCAATTGTCTGCAGAGGAACTACCTGCACAATATAATATTGGTAGGAGGACCCTGAAGTGACCTTTCTGAAGGGTTGTTCCTCCTAACTAGAAAATCTGTAAAACTGCATGCTTAAGAATTCAATTGGAGGGCTGGAGCAGTGGCTTGGAGGTCTTGGTGCTTGCTTGGCATGCATGAGAATGCAGGTTCAAACCCCAGCATCACGTACACAATGAAGTGTTGAAGCAACAAAAATCACATGAAAAACTAAATGAAATTGATTCTCTCTTTCTCTCTCACTGTCCCTCTCTCTTAAAAAAAAAAATTACTTGAAGGGTGGAAGATGGTGGATTGCAGGGAAGTCATGCCTGGGCATTCTTCCTGACCTGAAAGGAAGAAATTCGGGGAAAGCTACCTTCCTTCAAGGTGTGTGTATTGGAAAAGATTCACTGAACACTGTGTGGTCAGTTGGAGATCAGTGCCTTGGATACTTGGGTGTAGCCAGTGGAGAAGAGGAACTAATTCAGACCCAGCCAGTCGCTAGGGACTGTCCTCACCTCTCAATCAATACAGCAGCGGGGGAGACACAGATCAACTCAGTCTGATCCCTTCGGACACACAGAGACCTACTGCATGTAGAAAAGCTGTATTGGGATGAAATCAAATCCTCTCAGCATCTCTACTGTGGAGGAGGGGCAGACTCTCCCTCCCACAGGTGAGGTCAGACTGTAGCGATTTTGGATAAACTGGAAGGGAAATGGAATTGGAAATCTAAAACAAATTTTCCCCCAATCCTGTCAGGATCCTACACTCTACTATGAAAGGGCAGAGTGCGAACAGGAGCTCTGATCTGGGCTTAAACTGGGACAATTCCATGGCATTTCTGATTTGGAGGAGAGAACATTCTGATTTGGAGGAGAGAATAAGCTGTGCAGGCTGTAGCCATTTTGAGCATACTGGCAAGGCAAAACTTTGTTTTGGAACCTCATTACCATATTCTGGATTCCCCTAAGACCTGAGGGCTACTTCACCTGAGTGGGAGCCAGGAAACAGCTAGCCTGCAGGACAATTAAACCACAGATGATAATTGGATCAAGGAGTGAAAGAGTTGCCTGATTTGCAAACTCATTCCTTCCCCCTCACAAGTCACAAGCCACCAGGTGCTGGGGCAACATTCCAGGATAATTGGTTGAACTATACTGGTGACCAGCTGAGGCCATTTCAAATCCATACATCTGAGTTTGAATTAAAAAAAAATTTTTTTTGTATGTGTGTTTGTAGTAAGTATTGTTGCTGTGGTCCTGTTTCTTCTTTCTACTTTTTTATTTCTTACCTTTCCTTTGAACATTTGTTTTAATGTAAATATTAGCACTTGCCACACCACCTGAGACCAGGGCTGTGTAGTACCCTAGAAGTTCACTTTTCTGTTATCCACATCTTTCCTATTCTCCAGCAATAGCCAAACCCTATTCTTCTAACTCTCACCCCCCCAACAACATTTCCCCAGTCTGCCCCTCCTTTTCTCTCTCCTTTCTTTTCCTTTTCTGTTTTTTAAAAAATTTTGCATGTTTGATTTTTGTTTTTTATTTTTTATAATCAGAATATCCTTACAGCATATCTAGACACTCTCTGCTCTTGCTTCATAATCACAACACTGTCTACCTTCCTACCTCAGTTCTTTACTCTCAGAAGTTTGTAAGCTTAACTTCAATTAGCTCCATCTGGAGATGAATGCTAATCACATCCTTCCTCCCATAGGTGATAACTAATAGTGCATTTACTACAAAAGGAACAGATTAACCTGTTCAACATGATTTATTGTATGCTTTAACAGATTATTAAAACTTATCGAAGGCATTAATGGAAATCTAATGTGAATGCCAAATTTGATAATCCTTGTTTGCTTTTAATTTAGTTGTAGTTTGATGGTTAATAGTGGTGTAATCAAAGATAGTTACTAATTCAACCATTCCACTCATAGTAATTAACATGGCAACAGTTACAGAAGGAACAAAGTAACTAGGTTAATGCTGTTTATTGTACTCATTCGCTGCTCACATTGTCTCTTTTGCCTTATCTTCTGTGGTATTAGAAATCACAAAGGCCAACAATTAACCTTAAGTTGGGGAGCCTGCTGTTAATATCAACTTCCCAAATTGCATCCAGCCCAAGTTACCAAAGAGACAACAATCTACAATTCATCAACAAATCTCCAAAGTAAAATAACCAAAGAGGGCTAACCAGCCCCAATCCCTGGCACCCATAATGAAGAAAAGGGGAAGTAGCTATTCTCTTCAAGCCCATAACTCCCCAGCCAAGGAATCCACAGGGTACTGGATGAAAACCAGGAAAAAGGTATCAACAATCTGATTATTAAAACAATCAAAGATGGGCTGGAGCGGTGGCTCGGCAGTTTTGGCGCTTGCCTGGCAAGCACAAGGACCTGGGTTCAAACCCCAGCACCACATACACAGCTGAGTGTTGGAACAACTAAGGCCATGTGAAAAACTAAATAAAGTTGTTTCTCTCTTTCTCTGTCTCTCTCACTGTCCCTCTCTCTTAAAAAAAAAACAACCAAAGAATTAAAAGAAGACTTAAGTAAGGAAATAAGAGAGCAATTTCAGGAGCTGAGACCATATTAATAAAGAACTAGACATTCTGAAAGGAGACATCACAGAGCTCTTAGAATTGAAAAACATAGTCAACCAAATTCAAAGCTCAATGGAAGATATTAATATCAGAATAAACTCAGTAGAAGATAAATCTTCAGCTCTCAAAGAAAATAATATCTCAAAATGGAGACAAGCTGAGTAATCTTGATTGCAATGAGGATAGACAAGAAAAAAAAACCTTACTGAGCATGATCAGAACTTCCAAAGTATGGGACAAAATCAGAAGAAATAAGTTGAGAGTAATTGAGATAGGGGAGAACATAGAACAACAAATGAATGGCATAACGAACCTGCTCAATGAGATAGCCAATGAAAATTTCCCCATATCAGAACTGATCCAGAAATTCAAATCAAAAGGCCTATAGTACACCAAATAGACCTAGCCAAATGCGAAAATCACCGAGACACATCATGTATAAAATGAATAACAGAGAAATCAAGGAGTTTTAAAAGTAGTAAGAGAAAAACACCAAATCATATTCAGAGGCAAACCAATAAGTGGATTTCTCAGCTCAGAAAATAAAGGTGAGGAGAAAATGGAACAGTATGTTTCAAATATTGAAAGAAGATAATTGTCAGCCAAAAATACTATATCCAGCAAAACTCACCATTAAATTTGATGGAGAAATAAAATCTTCCATGATAAGGACAAACTAGCAACACACATGAACACAAAACCAGCTCTACAGAGAATATTCAAAGACAACTTCAAACAGAGAAACAAGCTAACAACTCCCAAAGCCCATAGTCAAAGGAAAGTCAATAAAAACAATATCTTATTAAAAGATATCCAAGATGGCACAAACTACACCAAATATCACAATGCCTGGGAACCAAAATCACATATCTATTCTAGCATTGAACATGAATGGACTCAATGCCTCAATCAAAAGTCATAGATTAGCAGACTGGATGAAAAAACAAAATCCGACAATGTGCTGCTTACAGGAGACAAACCAAAACTAGACACAAATTGAAGGTGAAAGGTTGGCAAAAAACCTATCAGACATATGGTTCAGGAAAGCAAGCTGGTATTGAGATACTTATATCTGACAAAGTAAATTTTGACCAAAAATTAGGCAGAAGGGATAATGAAGATCACTGTATCTTAGTAAAAGAAACATTACATTAAGAAGATATAACAATAGTTAACATTTATGCCCCCAGATACAACCCTTCCAAAATGTGGAAAAGTACTCAAGGACATTAAACCACTTTTTGACTTTAGCACAATAATAGTGGGGGACTTTAACACACTACTATCAAGAATAGACAGATCACCAACGCAAAAAAATCAATAAAGATATCTCTAACCAAAAGAACTCTATCAATCAATTGTACTTAACAGACACTTACAGAAACTCCCATCCCCAATCAGCAGAGTTTACCTTCTCAGCAGTGCATGGATCTTTCTCAAAAAATAGAACATAATCTAGTTCACAAAGGAAATCTTAGCAAATACAAAATAGTTGATATAATCCCATGTATTCTATCAGACCACAACAGTATGATCCTAGCAATTAACAGCAAGAAAAACAACATAAGTACCTGAATACAAAGAGGGTGAATTGTACCCTCTTAAATGAAGAATGGATCAAAGAAAAAATGAGAACAGAAATCAAGAAATTCTTGGAAATGAATGAGAATGATTATACAACATATTGAAATATTCGAGACAATATGAAAGCATTCTTAAGAGGTAAATTTATAGCACTGAGTGCTTTCATCAAAAATCATGACAGCGCCCAAGTAAATAAACTTATGCTCCAACTCAAATCCCTACAAAAAGAGGACAAATCAATCCCAAATCCAAAAGCAGACAGAAAATAACAAAGATCAGAGCTGAAATTAATGAAATTGAAAACAAAAACAATACAAAGAATCAACAAAACAAAGAGATGGTTTTTGAAAAAATAAATCAAATAAACAGCCCCTAGCAACCTCAACAAAAGGATGAAGTGAAGCAAATCAACAAAATAAAAGACAAAAATGAAGACATTGCCACTGACTCAACTGAAATCCAGAGGATTATCAGAACCTATTTTGAAAAACTACATTCTTCTAAGTTTGGTTATCTGGAAGACATGGACAAATACCTACCCACATATGACATTCTCATATTAACACAGGAGGACATTGAAAATCTAAACAAATCAATCTTAGGTAATTAAATAGACTTAGCAATCGAAAGCCTTCCAAAAAAAGAAAAGCGAGGATCTGATGGATTCTCAGCAGAGTTCTATCAGACCTTAACAGAAGAATTAGCACCTCTCCTTAGTAAGCTAGTATATGGAGTTGAAAGGGAAAGAACCCTCCAAAATACTTTTTATGAGGCAAATAAAACCCTGATACCAAAACACAACCAACACACAAGAAAAGACAATTACAGATCAATTTCCCTGATGAACATAGATGCAAAAATCCTTAACAAAAATCCTAGCAAACTGCATTAAAAAACACATCAAAAAGATAATACACCACAATCAAGTGGGCTTTATTCCAGGAATGCAGGGCTGGTTTAACACATGCCAATCAAAAAAATGTGAATCACCTCTTAAACAATTAAAGACAAAAACCATATTTAAATCTCAATTGATGCATAATTGATAAAATTCAACACCCATTTTTGTTCAAAACTCTGGATAAGATGGGGATCAAAGAGCATACTTCAATTTTGCAAGGGGCATTTATGACAAAACCATAGGCAACATTATACTTAATGGAGAAGAATGGAAATCATACTCACTAAATTTGTGAACAAGAAAACCTTGTACGCTCTTACCACTCTTATTCAATTTAGTTCCTGAAACCCCAGCCAGAGCTATCAGACAAGAGAAGGAAATCAAAAGATTTTGAATAGGAAAAGAGGAAGTCAAACTATCTCTATATGCCAATGACTATAGACTATGCCTATTACCTTGAAGACCCAAAAGCTGTATCAGAAGACTTCTAGAGCTTATACATGAATTTAGCAGAGTGGGTGGTTACAAGTTCAACACTCATAAATCAATAGCTTTCTATACTCCAGCAGTAATTTTTTTTTTAAATTTTTTATTTTTTTCTTGTTTTTTTTTTTCTATTTTTATTTATTTATTTTTTATTTTTGAGCAACCTTACAGGATTTTAAAAAAATAATATAAAATGTGTATAAAATGTGTATATATTCTGGATATTGCAATTATCCCCAGGAGTGCCCGCCCCAATTACCCTCCCTTATCCCTTCCTTCCCCTTCCCATTATAACTCTAAAAAAAGTATTAGATTGTAAAGCATTACATCTTATCTGGATTTAACTCATGTTACTAGACCAACTTTCTCATTGTCCAGGGTCTAGTCCCCACCTCCACAGATGAGTGGAGACAATCGACCCTTAAATCTCTGGGTTAAGCTGATTTTACTCATCATGATCTCTTCCATAACCATCCATTTACCCTCGAAGGCTGCAATATCATTGTTTCTAATTGCTGTGTAATAGTCCATGGTATAAATGTACCACAGTTTTTGGATCCATTCTTCCAGTGAGGGACACCGGGGTTGTTTCCATAGCCTAGCAATAGTAAATTGTGCTGCTATGAACATCGATATTGCTGTGTCACTGTAATGTGCTGATTCTAAGTCCCCTGGAAAGCAGTAATTCTGCCAAAGAAGAAATCAGGAAATCATTCTCATTCACAATAACCTCAGAAAGAGTAAAGTACTTGGGCATTAATCTAACAAAAGATATAAAAGACCTCTATAATGAAAATTATTGAACATTAAAAAAAGAAATTGAAGAAGAACTGAGAAGATGAAAAAACATTCCATGTTCTTGGTTAGAGGCAGAATCAATATGAATAAAATGGCCATTCTGCAGAAAGCCCTGTACAAATTCAATGCAATCCCTATCAAGATACCAATGATATTCTTCATGGATATAGAAAAAACAATTCTCAAATTCAATTGGAATAACAAGAAACTTAGAATAGCCAAAACATTACTAAGAAAGATGAAGTAGGAGATGTCATAATACTTGACCTGAAATCATACTATAATAACTCTACTATACTGCAGTAACAAAACCAGCATGGTATTTGTATCAAAACAGACATGAAGGCCAATGAAATAGAATGGAGGACACTGAGACAAACCCACAAGTCTTTAACCATCTGATATTTGACAAAAGGGGCAAAAGTATAGTGTGGAGGAAAGACAGCTTGTTTAAGAAATGGTGCTGGACGAATGGCATAGCTATATGTAGACTATTGAAATTAGATTCTTATCTCCCACGCTGCACAAAAATCAAATCAAAATGGATCAAAGAATTAGGAATTAATCCAGCAACTGTACAATTATTAGAAAAAAAGTAGGATCAACACTCTACCACATCAGTGTAGGCACCTCCTTCTTTAACAAGACTCCCATAGGGCAAGAATTAAAGCCAAGAATAAATGACTGGGATGCCATTAAATTGAGACACTTCTGCACAGCTTAAGAATTAGTCAAGAGTGTCAAGAGAGACTCTACAGAATGGGAGAAAATTATTGCCTGCTACACCTCCAAAAGGGGACTAATATCCAGAATATACAAAGAACTCAAAAAACTTAACATCAAAACCACAAACAATTCAATCAATAAATCTGGCATGGAACTAAACAGAAGCTTCTCAACAGAAAGAAGAATTCCAAAAGCCAATGAATATATGAGAAAATATTCAACATCACTAGCAATCAGAGAAATGCAAATCAAAACTCCACTTCGCTCCAGTCACAGTGGCAAAAAATGAAGAATATGAACAATAACAGATGCTGGATGGGTTGTGGGGAGCAAGGAACAATAACACACTATTGAGGGGACTGCAAACTTGTATAGGCACTCTGGAAAGAAGTGTGTACACTCCTTAAAGAACTCAGAATGGAACTACCATATGACCCAGCTATCCCACTCCTGGGTATTTTCCCAGAAGAGCTAGAATCGGCATACTACAGAGACACAGCTACATCAATATTTATAGCAGCTCAATTTACAATAGCTAAACTATTGAACCAATACCAGATGCCCCTCACTGAGTGAATGGATCCCAAAGCTCTATGTATGTATGTATGTGTATGTGTATGTGTATGTATATGTATATGTATACATACATATACATATACATATACATATATATATACACATTTATATACACACATATATATAGTTTACTCTGCTATTAGAATGATATCATGGTATTTGCAGTTAAATTGATGGAAATGGAAAAAATCATGCTGAGTGAAATATCCCAAAAACAGTCTTAAGAGCTGAATATTTTCTCTGATGTGGAAGCTTCAGTAAAACCTAAGGTAGGATAAAAGTTAGCTAAGTTGAATTAATAAATACACCAAAGTTGAAATTTCACATAAGTTGTGGGAACCATAACTATGAAGGTAGGGAGAGAATGGAGGGAGGCAGGAAACGGAGGGAAAGAAAGGGGGTTATCAATATGGCTGAGATACTTGACTCCCATGTGAAGCCAAACTATACACAGGCAGGCAGAGAATCTCAGAAATTTCAAAAATTAATATACATGTATATTCTAATTTCTATCTATTGTATGTGGGTATTACAGAGGAGACATGAGACCATGGAATGGATAAAGTGTGCAGGTAGATCCTGGACTAAGATGGAGCTTAACTTACTTTGTCAATATCTATATATGCATGATTCCCTCCAATAACGAAGACTATGTTGAATGATTAAAAAAAAAAAAACAGAATTCAATTGAAACTAGTCAGCAGAGGACAAGATAACCTATAGTTGCCACTGGCAGTGAGGACTTAAAAATCTATCACCTTGCTGTCAATCAAAACTCAAGAGGTGTACCTGAGTGCGACTCTCTGGAAATTTCTCTGGAATTCCTGATAAAAATGGAATGCAGAAGAGTCACATTGTCTCTCCCTTCTCTGAGAGGACCCCACTCTCTCCCTTAAGAGTGTCCCCTTTACCTTTTCCTATCCCTTCAATAAACTCTTTCCTGTCACACTGAGCAACACATCTGAAATCCTTCTGACTTGATTTCAAGAATCTGGTTGGAAGTTAGAATTGGGTCTCTGTGCTGCCTCAATTTCCCCAGAAGGCCCCAGCTCCATCACATTCATGCAAACTGCTTTTTGGAAGGAAAAGCAAGTGGGGTCAGCACAGTGAGCCCATTTTACAGAATTGTTCTCTTAAGCTCGTGTTCCCATCATTTGCCTCTTTCTGTCCCCTAATTGTGGGTTTGGTTAAATCTCTTGAGAACTGCCTGTAACTCCCTTCCTTCCTTCACATGAAATTCTTAGTATAAATGGCTCAGTGTTAGCAGTTAACAATAGGTTCTTTTTTCAGTTTTAAGTGCTTGTTGGATTATTTGTAAATTTTTTCCTAATCACCAACTCTTGATTCTTACTTATTACTTCATTACTTTTTTTCTTTAGTGGTACAGTTTTATATATTTTTATTTATTTTTTATAGGCGCAGCATAGTCTTACATAGTGAAGTGATTCCTTGTTACACATTCATACTTTTGCACATAATGACAAATATAACTTAAACCCAGTCCTTACCCAGCGTTCCCCTGCCCACTCCCTGGTCTTGTACCTCCACGGCATTCTCCACATCACAGTTATTTTCAAAAAATATACTTCATTAATTTGAAATGAAAATCTAGGTAACAAGTATTGATAAATTCTGAGATTCAGGATCAATAAGTTTAACTCCTCATTAAAGTGTCGCTCCTCTCTAGATTATTAAGTGCTCTCTCCCTGAATACAGCAAAGGAACTGCATTCTGCTTATCAGTGATCTTTTAATTGTATTCAGTTGCATTCTTTAACTACCAAGGGAGCCCCTTTGATATAAAAGTGAGTCCCGCTGCATTTCATTACAAAAGCTTGCTGATTAAGAGAACTTTAGCTTTTAAATTGGTCACCTCTAAATAGAAGTGGAAATTTGTTTTCCCCAAATTAATCAAGATTCATAAACTCTGCTACCTTACAATTTTCCTACACCATGTACATTTCTAATTTAGTTTTAACTTCCCAAAAACAACTTATAAAATGTACCTATATAAAAGAGTTTCAAGTCATTTCTAACAATTTTGGATGCTTCCTGTAATGCATAATGCTAATTGCTAGTGAGTGACAAAGATGAACTAAACTAATAAACTAAGATTTCTAAACCTTGGCACCATTGACATTTTGGGTTGGACTGTGTTTTGAAGAGGCTGCTGTGTTTTATTATGTATATATAGTAGCATCCTATGATCAAGACAATCAAAAAACTGAAATGATCAAAAATATCTCCAGATATCACCATGTATCCCTTAACAGGCAAAATTACCCCCTTTCAATCCATTGCTTTAGATACAGTCCTAGTCTTAAGGAATTTGTCATTGTGCAGCAGGGACACATATAATAGTAATAGATTAATGCAAGTTGTCAGGAGGAAGTAAATAATATTTTATGTCTACCAAATGACAAGCAGTAAACTGAATGCTTTCATTAAATCCCACACCACCCTTGGAAGAATGTTATGTGTATTTTTCCAGTCAAGAGGTAAAATGGAACTTGTTTTGCCAGAGTGAGATCATCAAGCAGGAAAGCCATGGGTTATGTTTAGGTAAGAGACAGTAGTTCCACCTCATGAAAGTTTGTGCTTCTAATGAAAGTTTTCATACTAGAAACCTGGAAATCAAAACTGAGAAGGCAGATTAGAGCCATAATCAGTGAGCTTTGAGTGTGTATTGAATTGCAAATCTAAGTATGCCATTTTTCTATATAAATGTTTAAGATCACCCCTGAAAAAGCATAAAATTCTTCATAGACTACAAATCCTTCTTATAGTGATGCTTAGCTTCTTTTCTTGCCTCGTTTCCCACCACTCCTAGTCAAAACTGGTGCCAGTAGTAAGTTGTTGGTAGTTTGTTGACAAATACAGGGTGGTTACTCTCCCCTGTTCCTTCACTCATTTTCCCATTCTGTCAACAAAGGATGCAAGTCCCCTGGACCTCCTCCTTCCTGGCCCGACTCAGGCCAGGACCTTGAGTATTCCCAATTCACTCTTTAATGAATTTGAGTATTGCTTTCTCCAAGAACTAGCAGGTCTTTCCCGGAGGATACTGTAGTTTGGTACTTTTGAGATAAATCCCAAGAGACTGAAAAGCGTTGAGAAGGAACAGAGAGGGCAAAGAGGAGGCAGACATGACATCTTCCAAGCAGAGATAAGAACTGGAAAATATGGATTTTGTTTAGGAAGGATTATTTAAGAAAGCAATGGGATAGAAGGCCTAGAATAGCAATTAGTATTGTTAGGAGTTTGAGTTCCTGCAATTAAAAGGAAGTGATTTTAATATTTCTCCTTCTTTAAAGATAGCTAGAAAAATTATGGGAGGTATATGTGGCATCATACTCTGTAAATAGGCAATTATCTAATAATGAAAAAAAAAACCAAAATATTCCAGTTGTTTTAGTCCTTGGCATTTGTTATGGTTTGGATCTGAAAGGTCCATCAAAAGCTCACGTTTGAAGGTTTGGTCCCCAAAGGAGCAAAGTCCAGAGGTAGGGTCTTTTGGGAAGGGTTTGGGTCTTAAGGGCTCTAACCTCATTGGTGGATTAATCCATTTGATATGTTAATAATTTGAATGGACTACTGGGTGGTAACTGTAGGTGGGGCATAATTGCAGAAAGTAGTTCCTGGGGGTTTGCTGTGGGACTATATTTTGTCCCTGGCTCCTTACTATTTCTTGCTTTGTTTCTACATTTCCATAAACTGAGTAGTTTTTCTCTTCCAAGCCCTTCTGCCCTGATGTCCTATTCCACCCCAAGCCCAGAACAAGGAGCTGGCTAACCGTGGACTGAGGTCTCTAATTCCATAAGCCATAATAAATATTCCCTCCCCAAGTTGTTTGGGTCAGATACTTTGGATACAGCAATGAAATGTCTATTAACTCAGCATTTAAAGCAGAGCTAACTCTAAATCATTTTATTTTTATTCATCTTTTCACCTTCATACATCTAATATGATTTGTTCACTTCTAATTTACCTGGTAGGGAATTACATATCCTCTTGATATCATTACTGACTGAAAAGAAATGATATTTTTCTATCTCTAACTAAATCAGATTAAAATTCTTTTTTGTGTCCACAAACCAAATTATGATTGTATACTCCAGAAATTCACTTAGAAGTTAACAGATAAAAGGAAATCGAAGACTTTTGGTACATTTTTAAAAAGATTAAGTTGTAGTTTAAAATGTAAAAAAACTTAGTGTTTAAGGCATTGTATTTTGAGAAGGGAGACCAAAAGATTAGGGGAAGGGGATCAATGACGATGGAGGGAGGAAGAGAGGGTATGGGGAAGCACTGGGGAATGAAATCTACCAAATTATGCTATGTTGTTCTATGCATATAGTACAATGAGTCCTATTTACTTATATGATTATAGTGAACTAATAATAATAATAATAATAATAATAATAATAATAATAGAGTTTAGTAGAACAGTTGGATCAGGGAAAGGAAGGAGAAGAGGGATAGGTAAGTACTGGGGAATGAGACTAATCAAAGTATGTTATATGTGTGTACAAATATGGCAGAATGAGTCCCACTACTATGTATAATTATAATGCATCAATAAAATTAAAAAATCAAATAAAAATATTACATTTTGGAATTCTGTTATCTGGAAGTTGGTATATGAGGAGGGATAGTTTTCCCTACCTCTTCCACTTTGTATAACTTAAAAGCTTAAACACTATACATATGAAAAATATATGAAGACTCAGAAAAGTGAAAAGAAGGCAGAACTGCTCGAGACCTGGAGACCCAAGAAGGACATGACAGCAAATTCTCTCAGATTCTCTCTCTTCTTCATCTGCTTCTTTTTATTTTAGTGGTCTGAGATATACTAAATTTGGTGCTGAGAAGCTCATAATCCAAAAACACCAATGGGCAAAAGATTTAGAAAGACTCAATAAAAGTCCATTCTCTCTAACCAGAGGAACATGAAAGGGGCTGCCTAGAAAGACAGAAAATAAGAAAATATTAATTCTTCTTTAGCCAGCACTACCCAAAACCAAGCCAAATTACAGCCCCTTTGCCCAGCAACAGCAAAGAGTAGAAAGCTAAGATTTTCTTCTTGGTCAGGCTGTGATGTCTGGGTGGTCACACAGGGATCTGGGATTTTCATTCCTGCAGGAAGTAGGAAGTTGGAAATGCACCATCATGCTTTTCCAAGTTACTAATAGTATGTTGTCCTGATAACTGTGTTGCTTGCTGCCGACAATTAAAGTCTGTGTGGATGGCCACAAGTTCCCAGGTGCCGATCATTCATTTATTACATATTCCCAATAACTGGGGGGTGGGTATGGGGGTCCAGACTGGCTTGATCAGGTCCAGATGTGATGTTGACATTGCAGATGACTGTTAGCTCATTATAATAGTAAAAATATGCCCTCCAGTGCCATGACAGATCCAACAATGCCTAAATGAGGGATGAAAAAAGGTGGCACCCTGGTCACTGGAAATCTCACCTTCCTGTGAAAAGCTCTGATGACAGCATTATATATTGCCCCTTCATAACCCAGTCCTAGTAAAAACCCAGATCCCAGACCTGGTCATAGAGAAGGTGCTTTTACAGCACGAACTTCCCATCTCCAATCAAGGTCCATTGATTCAATATCAAATTCCTGCTTGCTCCCAGAAATGTTTGGTTACTTGTAAACAGTACTGAGCAGGAATAGATACTCCAGATTTGGAACCACCCCTCATCCCTACACTGCAGGGACAGTAAAAACCTATGGGGGAGATCTAAACTTATAGCCTCACTCAGTAGTGATGAGGCATCTCTACCTTCCCCACCTAGGTAGTGTCAGAGGAGAGGAGGCTAGTGAAAAGCCACAACTTTTACCAATGCCCAGCAGTAATGAGACCAATCTTCTGACCTGGTAGCTTCAGTGAGATCCACCTCAGAGCAGCAACAAGACACTCTTACCCATCACAGCGATGGTGATATCAGGGAGGGGTTAGTGGAGAGCAGGAACTTCACTATTTCTCAGCCATAATGTAAAGCCCTTCCCACTTTGAGTCTTAATGGAGGCCAAGGGAGGAGCCTCAACTTCTATCTCTTCTTGTCAGGAAGGAGTCACTCTCTCTCCTCCTGCCAAAGCAGTGTCAGAGAAATTGTCTAAGGCTGCAGGTTTAATTAGGATCAAAGGTATCATAATTTAATGTCTCAAATGTACATGTATCAATTTAAAATTACTCATCAATCTAAGAATAAGAAGAATTTCAAATTGGATGAAAAGTAATCAATAGAAGCTAACACAGTGGTGACAGAGATGTTAGACATATATGACAAATACTTTAAATTGACTATCATAAAAATGCTTCAACAAATAATTACACTAGAAATAAATGAACAAGTCTCTCACAAAAAATAGAAGGTTTGAGAAAGAACAAAACTGAAAATTTAGAACTGAAAAAATATAATTATCAAAATGAGAAAATTTCACTAAGGAATCTGCAAATCTGAAGATAAAACAATATATATGACTTAATTTGGGCAACAAAAAAATACATACTGAAAACCATGAACAGCACTTAGGAAGTTAGCAGATAATAACTGATGGTCTACAATTTGTAACTTGAGTTCCAGAAGGAAAGGAGAAAGAGAACAGCACTGAAAAAGTGCTCCAAGAAATAATGTCTAAAATCTTCCTAATATGAAAAGAGACATAAGCGCATAAATTCAAGAAGCTGAGTGAACTTCAAACAGGAATAACCTGAAGAAATGAACATCAAGATGTATTATAGTCAAACTTTGGAAAGCCAAAGACAAAATGCTTGAAAACAGAAATGGAAACAATCTTATATACCCATTCTACAAAACAGGAAGTTTCTTAAGTTTCTTAAAAACTTCTTAAGAAGCTACCTCATACCTACAATTGCAGTCCTGGGCATTCATCTTAGAGAAATGAATATGCACACAAAAATTGTAAACTAATGTTTATGACGGCTTTGTTAACAATAGCAAGAACTAGACATACCCAAGTGTACTTAATTTAAAAAAAAACCTGATACATCTACACCATAAAAATATTACTTAGAATAATATGGAAGGGGCAGTTGATACATGTTGCAACTTGAATGGATTTCCATAGAGTTGAACTAAAATTTTGTATTTTATTTAATTTCAATTGTATATCATTCTTGACATGATAAAATTGTAGAAATGGAGAACACTTTTAGTGGTTGCCAGGGACTAAGGAGAGGTGAGAGTAAGAAGGAAGTGGATGTGGCCATAAAAAGGCAAGATGCAGGATACTTGTGCAGTGATGGAACTGTTCTATATCTTGATTGAATTATATCAGTATCAATATCCCAATAGCGACAGTATACTATTTTGCATCACGTCATTACTTGGGGAAACTAGGTAAGGGGTACACAGGATATCTTGTATTGTTTTGCATAGTTGCATATACTATACAAGTATTTCACCAAAAAAGTGTAATAGAAAATACTATTTTTAGAGTACTATTATTCATGTAAAAATTTTGATAGCATAATTTCTAAATGTTAAATATATATATATATATATATATATATATATATATATATAACTTTTTGAGTGGGAATGGAGACAAAAGCTGGCAAATACTATTTCTTTTTCTACAATTATCTCATGTTCTAAATAAATTAGTTCTGTTTCATTTAAATGAAATAATCTTTTTTGTTCTAAATTCATAATTCATCTACTCTGAGCCCATGTGTTTTGTAGTAGGAATTTGAACAGAAGGATATTATGTGCTCACAAACTACACTTTTAAGTTGCAGATAATTTTTGCTTGCTCTTTTTCATCTTATTCCATTTACATAATTTGAGATTGCTTCAGCAAAGGGATTCCATTGTGATCATATCAGTGTTATTAATGAAGTTATTTTTATGAAATATTTTATTACAAGGGCTTGTATATCATCTTGATTGTCCATCAGATGATTCTTATCCCAATTGATTCCACTAGGTGGGCTACTATGGAGCCTGTTGCAAATTTTCTTTGCTACAAATAATCTAGGTGCAGCTATCAACCTACAATAACTCATGGCAGTTTGCCTCTAGGGCTATTGTGAATGTTCACAGCCTACTGGGTCAGAAAAGCTTTTCAGAGGATCAGAAACATATCTTAACACCAGCTTTTAGGTATTGTGTCACATCACCAAGCATGACCGTATTAAACACTTTTTAAAAGATTAAGTACAACTAGACGTACATGCAAACTTATGTTATCTACTTAAGACTGGGAAATGGACTGAACCAAATACTAACACTGCCTTAATCAATCATTCCCATTATAACTTGAACTCTGGAGACTGGTAGATCTGATATATTAGCACAGTTGGCAGAGCAGACAATATTCAGGAAGGGTGAGAGATAGCTAATAAAATTCAAATGTCATCACGGATAACACTTTTCTCAAAGATGAAATATCAAATTAGTTTTAAAAACGATCAAGAGTTGTATTTCAAACATTCTGTACAGATGCCTGTTGGGATGTGGTCAAAGAAATGGCTAATGTAGTGCAATAGAATTGCCTTTATATGCCTTCAGTTTTACTGGTAGAAAAAGACTCAACCAAAACTCTTCACTGAAAATAATTAGAAACTATAAAAATCAACCTATCAACACCACCATAACACTTTAATAGTAAAGGTAAGTTTTTAATTGTATGTTAGTAATGTGCAAGGGAGACACTCACCAGAGTCCCCCTTTCTTTGAGGCAGAAAGCACAATTTAAAAATCTTCTGTAAAATGTAGACAATTAATACTGTTCTGCAGAATTCCTGGACAAAATTAGTGCATAATTTCTTTAGAAGCAAATGGTACAAGTAGCATAATGTTTTCTCAGAGATAATAACAAAACTATGGCAAAATTAATTGGATAAAAAGTAAGGCATTTGCAAAAATACATTAGCACAGGTTGGGTATTGGAACATTAATAGATAAGGCCAAAAAATGATTAGTGTATTTCACTGATTTTAGTGTGCTATTCTAGTGGTGACAATTGGGGTATTAGGCTAAATTCTTCCTAAGGGATCAGGAGAGCAGACTTCTGGTATTACAATACAAGTACAAAAATAATGCATTAGTATGTGCCTTGGAGTGCAGGAGGGTGCTAAAACTATATTATTGTATTTTCTTTTTAGACGTACTAGATTTGAATATAAGGAAAATGTAGAATATGCAGTGTACTTGGGACCTGAACATATATTATACCAGTGTATTTCAAGAAATTATAAATGAATGACACCACAAGAACTCAGTGCAGAAATTACACACCGGGATCCTTACCTGGTTAAATATGTAGGCTCTAAGAAGAGCACTGATGCAGAGATCAGCTTTGAACAGGAAGGCACCGCGTTTAAGAATGCTTAGGTGTCTCACCCTAAGTCCTGTCCTTTATGACATTTTAAAATTTCTGAGGAAGTACAATGATTTTTTTTAAAGAGAGAGAGTGGGACAGTGAGAGAGAGAGAGATAGAGAGAGATAATCAAATCTATGTAATTTTTTATGTTGTTTTTCTTTGCTCCGACACTTTGTTGCGTACATGGTACTGGGGTTTGGACCCATGTCCTCATGCATGCCAGGCAAACGCCGTAACTGCTGAGCCACTGCTCTAGCCCCAAGTACAACGATTTGATGATCAAATTTGGTAATTTTATGGAGGATTCTAAACAAGCAATTAGTTCTGCATTATTGGAAAAAAATACTGTATTTAGAACAAGGGAGGTGAATATTCTCACTTTATTTTTAGGCTTGCCAGTCTACACCTGCAGAAATGTGTTCAATGCTGGTACTACATTTGAAAAGACATTCAGCAGAATTGTGACCACACTGTGAAGGGACAGAGAGGAACATGCTATTGTGTGTTCCTGGCTTACAGAACATTCTCAACAAACATTAAGATGATAATGGTGATGGTGGTAATGATGATGATTTCTCCAGTGCCAATTACTGATTGACTGCTTCCCGGGAACAAGGTTATAAAACAGATGACCTCTGTGTTTGCTTCATCTTAGCGATTTCAATAATAAGTAAGGAGTAAATTAGCATTGTCAAATAATAGAAATTTGGAAATCACAAGTCTAGTCAGATGTTTTCTATGAAAATAAAATGTTAAATAATATTTGTAGAGGAACGAAATGAACACTCCTGCATGATAGACATACATGCTCTTCCATTTGTCCATGTTAAAGAAACTGTGATGAAATATAGGAGCCTATTTTGTATTTTGGGGATGGGGAAGAGGACATTGTTTTTGGTCTCAAAGATCCTAAATTGTGAATACCTCTGGGGAGATTTGGTATAATCTAGTATCTCTATAAAAAGACAGATTATATATGTGGGTGCAAGGACTTTGTGTAAGAAGAAGTTGTTCTTTCTGATTTTATCTGATGACATCAAGGAGGTTATGTACCCATAGAAACCTATTTGGAATATGCCTGTTGTCATCTTTCAGACTAGAAGTTGACTTCCAATTAAGTGTTTTTTCAAAAAAACAGCTTGGGAATCAGAAATATTATTAGGCAAGCTACACATCCAACCTTAAATATCCTTGCTGACTCTATTGCTGCTTTAGGATGGCCACCTGAGAGGTTCCCATGGCTTGGAAGCTCATGAAAACCCCTCCTAACTCAGTAAGTATTCTTGGTCTAGGCTGATTAGCTACCATGTGAAATGTAAGAAAACATTATTACCCTACTTGAGTGAATCTTCATAAAGTATTTCTTTGTTTGGCAAGATAATGAGTTCCAGAAGAGGTGTTAAATGGCATATTCACAATTATGAAAAATAATATACTAGTTAAATAAAATGTACATTATTTGCTCTTTTTATAAAAATGGTATCAATAAGAATAATGCTCTTACTGCACTAACAAAATGCTAAATAAAAAAAGAAATATCCAGACATACTGGCTAGAAAGAAATGTTGCTTCAAGATGTTACAGTATTATTAGGATTTTAAAAATATAGTTAATTAGCAAATTTGGAGCGATTGCTCTCTTCACCATGACATCTGCGGGAATAAACCTTATGCTCTATGAAAAGGTTTTTTACGTGGCATTCAATGAAGCATGCGTCTGAAGCAAACCACTTGTCGCAATTTGTGGCCAAGGAAGATAAATGGGAGTTAAAGTGGTAACAGAAAAAGAACTCCCAGTGGGAAAAAGATGTGTGTTGAGGAAGACACATACTTGAAGACGAGTTTGTTCCCCAAAGAAATTTTTAAAAGACACAACGTTGAATCAGAGTCAGTTAAAAAGCCCATCAACACTATCCATGTACGGTGGTATAGCCTAGTTGAAGGGAGTAACTTTGGAGTGATTGACTGTGATTGGTGTTCTTCACCACCTCTTTCTTTTCATCCCAGTTTCCTTTCTTATTTCCATTTACACCTTAGATTGTCTTCTTTCTCCTTAGATCAGTCAATATGAGGGTGAAGAAATTTGGGTGAAATACCCTGGAATGAAGGGATTTCATTAATTACCTGTAACATAAGACATAATTAGTATCATTTAGGAATATATCAACTAGGAAAAGTTGCAACTGTATCTGTACATTTTACATTTATTTATTCATCTATTTAGTGCTGGAGATTGAACCCTGGGTGTTTAGCATGCTCAGAAAGCACTCTACCACTGAGCTACGTCTCTAGACCTGCCTTTTAATTTTTTATGGTTAATCTCAAAACTAACTAATCATGTAGCCAATCCTTCATATCCTGGTTACAGATGAGAGGTAGGAAAAGATAAAGTGATTACTATTAAAAATATTAGCTACCAGTATTGCAGTGGTCACTATATTCTGGGATATGCTAATGACTTTATAGCCACTGTCCTATGTATTCATTCCAAAACTAAAAGGAGAGTTTTTGTTATTATTAATGATCTATGAATAATAAACCTGAGGAACAGAAAAATTAAGTGATGTCTCAAAATAATGAGAAGACCTGAACCCACCTGTCTACATTCAAAGCACAGTTTTTTACTGTTACTCAGTGTTGTTAGCTTATCTGGCATGTGAAATAGATGGGACAAGGGAAGGGTACAAACGATTTTAAAAATCAGAGTGAATTCACATTAGATTTAAAGGAAAGCTAAAATTAATCTAGTTTTCCATTTTGGAAATGTGAATACAGAAGATAGTATTGAGCTTTGGACTAGCAGAGCTTAGAAGATAGCAAGATTAGTAGCAGGATACATACAAATATCAGCAGCTTTTTGTCCACTAATAATGACTGAGAGAGAAATCAGAAAAGTAAGCCCATTCATAAAAGCCACTAATAAATAAAATATCAAGGAATAAACCCAGCTAAGTATGTGAAAGGCCCGTGCAATGAAAATTACAAAGCACTGAGCAGAAAGTGCAGAAGACACTAAAGGCTGGAAAGAGTTCCCGTGTTCATGGGCTGTGAGAACTAATAGTGCGAAAATGGTCATATTTCCCATAGCGATCTACAGTTTCAGTGCAATCACCACCAAAGTACCTAGGGCATTCTTCATAGAAATAGAAAAAACAATCTTAAAGTCATATAGAAGAATAGAAGATCCCACATAGCCAAAACAATCCTGAGCAAAAAGAGCGTTGTTGGAAACATCCAAATACCTGCTTTCAAAACATGCCACAGGCCCATAGTAACAAAAACAGCATAGTACTGGGTTAAAAACAGACACACGGACCAATAGAATAGAGCAGTGGACACAGAAATAAACCAGTGCATCCTCAGACAACTGATTCTAAACTAATGTGCCACAAATATACATTGGAGAAAAGTTCACCTCTTTAACAAACCGTTCTGGGAAAACTGGGTACATGAACATATGGAAGAAAAAACTGGACCTCTATATCTCACTCAGTATTAAAACTGACTCAAAATGGACCAAAGTCCTTAAGTAAAACCTGAAGCTGAAACTACTAGAGGAAAACATTGGAGAAAGAGTTCAGCATACTGGCACAGGCAGCGGTTTCCTGGAAAGGACTCCAAAAGCACAACAAACAAAAGCAAGACCTGGGGTTACATAGAGTTAAAAAGTTTCTGTGCAGCAAGAAAACAACAAGGTTAAGACAACCCACGGAATGGAAAAAATCTTTGCCAGCTATTCTTCTGACTGAGGATAAACAACCAGAATATATAAATAACTCTAAAAAGTAACAAAAATCACCAATCCATCAAAAAATTGGCACAGTATCTAAACAGACACTTTCCAAAAGCCTATATATGAAAAAAATGCTTACTATCTTTAACTATCAGGAAAATGCAAATTAAAACTGCAAGGAGATTAAATCTCACCCAGTTAGAATGTCTGTTTCAAAAAAAAAAAACAAAAAATAACAAATACTGGTGAGAATGTGGGAAAAAAGGGAGCCCTTATAACACTTTGGTGAGAAAGTAAATTAGAACAACCACTGTGGAAATATATATGGTGGTTCCTCAAAAAACTGAAAACCTAACTTCCACATGATCCAGCAGTCTCACTGCTGTGTGTGTATCTGAAGGAAATGAAGTGAGCCCACAAAAGAGACACCTGAGTACAAATGTTTATTGCAGCAGTATTCACAATAGCCAAGATATGAAATCAGCCTGGGTGCCCATCAACAGACAAATGGGTAAAAGAAATCTGGTACATACACACAATGGAGTATTGTTCAGTCATAAAGAAGAATGAAATCTTGTTATTTTCAGGAAAATGGATGAAACTGGAGGACAATCATATTAAGTGAAATAAGCCAGACACAGAAACATAAATATTGCATGTTTTCTCTGATATGTGGAAAACATGAAGGGAAAAAGAAAAAGAGATGGTCTGAAAGTAGAAGAAGGACTATTAGGATATTAGGGACTTGGAGAAGGTAGAGGTGAGGTGGTAGAGAGGGGAAGTAGGGAGAGGGTAGAAGAGGAGTGAATGGACATGATCAATGCATATATTGAAATATCACAGTGAAACCCGTGAATCTTTACATCTAATATGTGTAAAAAAATAACAATAACAATAATAACAAAAGAAGCCAGCAAGAAATCATTTGTTCAGCAACCAGACAAACCACAGAGATTTTATGCACTCATGGGAAACCTGGGACTATAGGAGAACTAGAGCGATGCTTGTACTCATTTAATTATCATTTCAGACATATTTCTGTGGTTCTGACTCATCGTGATTTTATGGTCCTCCTCTGAATTGTTTTCACATGCTTCTGCACACCAGAGTGGGCTTCTTACATTAGAGATGTTTTGGCAAGCCATGAATTACCTCCAGCTTACTGCTGGTGAGCAAAGCAAGCCTCCCAGCAGGTGGATAGTTATATAGCGGTACGCTTCTAAGAGCCTGGAAACCTTATAGATGGCTCTCTTTGCTCCTAAGTTGCTGAGGCTAGCTTTCTTTGCTCATAATATAAAGAACTGATAACGAAGTATTCAAGGGCACTCATAATTGGGTTCAAGACTACCCTTCCAGTCTCAATACTTGTGGTCCTCCTTTCCTGTTCCATATTCTATTTGTAGCAGTTCTCCCAAGCAACATGTTATACTGCTTGGTACATTCATGTTTTTGAATATAGTGTTTCCCTATTCAAAAAATGAAATTTAACATCATGCAGAAAGTTCTTACAAGAAGTATGGATTTCTTCCAAGCTGCTTCTCAAAGAGGTATTTCCTAAACGCCAAAAGGTTACAGATTTGCCCTCCTCATCTGTGCTCACATAGCACCCCATTCTCATGCAACTTAATTCATTTCATTGCAATTAATTTTATATATTAATTCTTAAATTTTGCCATGAGCATGCTTGAGTATCCAAGAATATCTCTTTTATCTCGGAAAATTTCCTTCTGACCTTCTCTTGTCAGCATTTCCTCAATTCCCATACAATCTACCAGGCATCCACTTCCATTTTGATAGCTAGAGAATAATTTCATCAGCTCTTGAACTTTATATACAGCTGATTGTTCTGTGTCTGGCATCTTTAATTGAGCACATATTTTTGAAATTAATTCACAATATTGCGTGTATCAGTAATGCATTGCTTTATTTCAACTGACATTCCATATATGAATAGATATTATCAATGAACTTTTTCTACATAGCAAGCCACATCAAAATGTGGTGCTCTGATACAATAACTGTGCATATAGTTCTGTGGGTGATCAATTTGAGCTGAATTCAGTTGGGCAGTTCTTTTGGTAACCTTGGTTGGCTTTATACATGTATCTGTGGTTGACTATGAACCATCCAGGCAAGCACTTTTTTGGGGGGTTTGGCTAACTTTTAGGTTAGGTTATGAGGCTAAACGAACCACGACTCTGTCATCTCAGATATGACTCCTCCATCAGGACAATCTGGGTTTGCTCACACTGATGTGGCAGGTTCAAAGAACAGCAATAGTAGTTGGCAATACTTATCAAGTCTGCAGTATGTTTGCTGTCATCCCACTGTCAAAATCAACTGGGGACCATTAGAGCAAAAGTCTCCCATGATTCCACGATGTATGTATTTATTTATCTATCCACCCTTTATTGAAAGACATTAGGATTGTCTACAAGTTTGAGCTACTATAAATAAAGCTGCTCTGAACCATTTTTTAACGAACATATATTTTCATTTCTCTTAAAGAAATGTCTTCTAGTGGAATTTCTGGGTTAGGTGTTCAAGGATCAATTGGTTCCTATGTCTAGTGAGTTCCAAACTTATATCCTGGTCTAGCTATTTAAATCATTATGCTTTAGGATTTCATGATTAAATAGTGATGGGAAGATATGTCTCATCTAGTCCCAGTGTGAAGATAAATGAAATTATAACAACGGGCACACTTCCAGCATCTAGGAAAACCAACCAGGGACTCATTCTCCTTGCCTCTAGATGTTTATCACATTCATAGTCTGTTCAGCCCTCTCCACAAAGGAAAGTAGATTTTGATTTCTTTTTTGTCCCTAGTGTGTATTGATTGGCTCAAATAGTTTCTGTTGTTGTTGTTTTTGCCTTTCCACTGAATGTACAGAGGTTGAGAAATGTTAGCTAATTTAGAGATTTTTATGAAAAAGCTTTCTAAAAGAGAAGTTTTAAATGGGAAGACTGGAATTACTTCATTTACCTCCCCCCATCTCATTTTAAAAGATAGGGACAGTTTGTGGCATGAATCAGACTTTTCTCATGTTCATATATGAACATGTCATAGGGAATTTCATTAACATGCATATCAACAAGTCAGTAAATTAAAAAAAAACACCACCACCAAAAACTATTAGTAAATAGCAGAAAGACCAGTAGAGTAGAGGGAAGAGATGGGGTGGGGGTAGGAGGGGGAGAAAGGAACTACTAGGAACTGAATTAGAGTTATACTGCCTTCTTTTATAAGAAATGTCAGTTTATCCTATTGTCAAATGTATCTAAAAAGAACAGGGGACTGGAGGAAGGGAGGAGAAGGGAAAATATAGGGAACTGAGTTAAAAGGAGGTACACTTCAAGCTTTTATAATTATGCTAATGTAGATTCTATTGTCATGTATATTTAAAAAATGGGTTAGGAGGAAGGGAGAGAGAGAGGGGAAAATCAGGAAACTGAATTAGAACAAGTTAAACTCCATGCTTTTATAATTAAGTTGCTGTATAATCTTGTCAAGTACACCAAAATGAACCAATTAATTAAAAAATCTTTTAAAAATATTTACCTATTCTTTATTAGAAAATAATATTTATATTTATGAGCCCTGCTTTTTTCTATGTTTCTGTCATACTAATTCCATCTAGATTATCAGTCCTGGTTTTCTCTCCCTGTTTACTGTACTGCTAAAGTTCTCTCATTATGTACTTGTCAAAACATCAAGGAGAGTACAAATTGGCCAATTCCATTAAAGAAAGAAAAGAGGAAATCAAAAGAGAAGAAAAGTACTTGATCATTTGTAGAGATATGAGAGACAGAGACATAGATACTACTGAGGATGATGATCCTTTGTGCAGGGATTTAAAAATATATATATATTTAAAAACTGTAATCAATGGCTGCAAGACCATGTTTTCATTCTTTTAATGCAGCTTATTAGTATCTACACCGACGTACAATTTTCCTCCACGAATTCCAGGAAAGCATGTTTTTCATTCCATTATATTTCTAATTACATTTGAAATGATACAAGCTCTTTATAACCACAGCATCAGAACACTCGGGGACAGAGAGCTGTCTGAATTTTTTCTTGCCTTTGAAGATGCCATCATTATTTGTTGTTCTCCCAGAAAAGTGAGTCTTGATGACAATTTATCTCTTCACTCCACCTCAATGACTTCGGAATTGTTGAAACCTCATTACTGAATGTCATCGCCATGAGTGTGTGTGTGTTTTAATAAAGCAAGAAATACTGAGGAAAAAATGACATTCTGCTGATTTTTGTGTTTGTGAAGGACAACTGAGTTCTTCTAAAATTAGCCTCTGTCTGTTTCTGAAGATCAATTTTCTAAAATCAGACAGTTTAAGAGATATTTTTTTATACCTCACTTCTCTCCTCCACTCCAAAAGTCCACATTTAGAATTTGTTTGTGACTAAGTGTGATTCTTTCTAAATCCCTTTCTTCAGAGAGATACAATTCCCAGCTACTTACAACACTTTCCCAGGTCTAGGCCTTATTCGACCTGGTGTTCTTCTTTTCTGATGTTTGTTTTCAATCTGAGAGTATCAGTGGATAATTAACATTTAGTAGTACTAATTCTGTGCCAGGAACTGTTTATCCATAAACTCTTATAGTCAACAAAATTTCCTTATGAGAGGGCATTGCTGTTATCTCCTTCTCATAGGCTAGGAATTGGGGGCTTGGAGCAGTTAAAAGCCTTCACAAAAGTCCCCTGCTAACAAATGTTAGGGTTAGGACCCAAACCCAAGCTGGCTAGCTGTAGTACCCAGGCTCATAACACACCATACTGCAGGTACAGCTTGTGTGAAAAAGAAGGTAATTTCCCTCATGCTATTGCTTCATAGAACATTTTTCTCCACTGAAATTTCAAATGCAGCTGATTAGGAAAACAAACATAAGTAAGTTCACAAAGGGGTAATTTTCCTTCCAAGATTTAACATTATTTAGTGAAAATGAAATATAAAGAGTAATTCTCTTATATTTAAACCTTTAAAAATAAAAGAAAACCTCTGAACACATGACAAACTTTTTTGATTATATTTTATTTGGCAGAGGTAAAAATTTCAGCTCATTTCAATTATTTCTGCTTAATACTGACAATTAGTAGAACATCTATGCCTTTAAATCTAAACTGTGTATCTACACATAAGATAAGTGAACTATGACTAAGGTAAGATGTAGGCATGTAGCAGCACAAAACTTTACTGAAGATACATTGAGAAAACACCATGTGACCCAAAAGCATGTGAACGATGTAAATCTAGAGTGCAGATCATTTGAAGCTTGGTGGTCTTGCTATTCATGGAGACATAAAAAATGGAAAACAGAGTTTTATCTCCTATGTACATAGTAAAATAGAAATATGCATATAATTAGGATGTATAATAACACAGTAAAGCTATGTTAAAGTAAAAAAGCATAGAAGAATACAGGTTTAATAGGAATAAAATACATTGCCCTGTCTCTAGAGGCTTAGATATTTGAAAGGCAGGAGAACCCTCCTTTCTATCTCTAAACACAGACGCACATCACATACTACCTAGAATCAGGAGGAACAAAGACTGCATTGTGGCATTACAGGGAGCATGAAAAAGGGTGAAATGATCTTCTTCCTATTCAGTTCTTCTAGCTTAGAGTTTCCTGCTCTTTTTCAAATTTAAAATTCAGTCCTGTGCATGGTATCATCAGCAAAAAGCCAGTAGTGGAGGGTACAATTAACTGAAGGTTGCCCACTGCTATGGTGTCAGGCAGAAAATAGGAAGTCCATAGCTTGGGAAAAAATCTATGGAGGCTTATGAACTGTTAAGCTAAATTGGATTTAATCAATTTTTTTGCAGGATGGATTGAGCATACTCTTTCAGAACACAACATCCCCCAAACCTAAATTGCAAGTGGATTTAGAGGGGCAGGGAGGAATGAGGATTGGCTTTCTTTTCTGCTAGAGATGCCAGCCTCACTCAAAAGGAGCAGAGTGCTAATGCTGGCACAGAAGTGGGATATCTTCACATTCCTGAATCCTCCTACGCCAGACTTCTTCAAACTTCTTTTTTGATCTGTTTTGTCCTGACCCTTTGAATAAGATCAGTGTTACAGCAGCTTGACCTTGCTAAAAGAACAGAAAAGTCCACGATATTAAAAGAAAAAAATCTTTATTTCAATTAAAGTGCTGTCAAGAGGGTTTTGAGGTTGCCTAGTGCAATAACCACGACTACACAGTTTAGTTCCTGGAGACGTTATCATAGCTAAGATAGCAGGGTGGCTGTTCAAACTGAATGAAAGATTGATGCTACAGGCGTTTTCCCATTTCACAGATAATGTTTCCTGTGTGCTCACATGGGATAATAGTACTTTCTCATAATAATTTGCAGTCTCACCTACATGCAAATACATTGGATTCAAAGAGTTTTTAAGGGGCAATGATCTTTGGAATTAAGTAAGCAGAAATAGTTCTGTGTTCTGGGTGGGGGCAGGGTCAGGGAAAGTGTTAAAGTTTCCTAAATGACTCAGAACTTGAATTTTTTATTTGCAGACGATCTCAATATATAATATAGGATTCTGTTTTTTTTTTAAGTGGCCCTATATCAACTTCTTAGGTAAAACCATTAATCCAATGAGTGAAAATAGATAAGTTCCTATGGGGAGATTAAAGGCTGTCTTCATTCCAAGACAGCTGCAAAAGAAGACTCAGAATAGCTTGGCCACATCAGCCTCCTGGGAAAGTGGCAGATGCAGAATTCCAATTCTGCCTGTTGCAAAAATTGTTCAAATGTCTGCTTTTGCTTTATTCCTAAATCTGTTGACTACTCAGTATTCCAAAAGCCTGTCTTTAGAGGTGGAATATTTTCTCTTCATGAAACTAAAGAATATTCTGGAATTATTTGATTATCAAATATAGACTGTGCCCCTTCCACATACTATGTCCAAATGTTATGAGAGCACAAAGGGTTGAAGGGTCAAGAAATAAAACCTTTCTCTTCTAGTGTATTTAGAATTGTGATTTTTTTTAAAATTGGAAAATTCCTGGACATATCTTGGCACCCCAGTGTGTTCCTCTGCCATGGCATATGACATCCAAAGCTCACAGAGTCGTAATGAAACACCGGACTCTACTGAGTGTACCCACAAGCTTTCCTCCTCAGGTGATGATATTGTCATCTTTCCAGATTAAAATTCCCAAGCCTGGAGAATCCTCTTCTTTTTCTCACACCATAGATCCAATCTGTGGGAAATCCTTCAGGTTTGGAGGTTGAGGTATATTCAGAATCTGATTAGTTTTAACCATCCCCTCTGCTTTCTCCCAGATTCAAGTTACCTGGATGCTGCAACCCATTTGCCTCCCTCTGAGTCTTCTTTTTTTAATTTTTTTATTTGATGGAAATAGAGATACAATTGAGGGGGAAACATTATCAAACCATCAATAGTCAATGTATATATACTTAGTTATCCAGGGCTAATGCCAAATTGTGGATGCCCAGCTTGAGTTTCCCCTGTTGCTGTTTCCCCGAGAAGAACTCCCATGTTAAATGGGTGTCTCGTGGAGGAATGACATCTGTTTCTCAGATGGTTCCCCCCTATTCCCACTCTGTAGTCTCTAGGAGTTCCTCCCACCCCCTCTCCCCTCCCCATCCCCCACCTTCTGCCTT